>SJYQ01000081.1:235788-278323 GCA_006410935.1 Redunca redunca
AAACGGACACTAATAAATGAATGACACATAAAAAGTTTCATTCCTTTATTGTGGGAGAAAGTATATCATTTAATATAAATGGTTTGATCTAAATAAGATGCATTATCTTTGCTTATTAAAAAAAACTTCTATTGAACTAATTTTAGACTTGCTGAAAAGTGGCAAAAATAAGACACAGTTTCCATAAATCTCCCAATTCCACTACTAATATTAACAGCCTACGTAGACATAGTAAAAGTTTCAAAACTTGGAAATTAACTTTGGTACAATACTATTAAATAAACTACCGATCTTATTTGAATTTCATCAGTTTTTCTCTAGTAGATTTTTTTATGTTCCAAGATTTTACCTCATATTGCTTTTCGTTATTATTTCTCCTTAATCTCTCCAATTTGTAAATCCTCAGTTTTTCTGTTTCCTTCATGAACTTGACATTTTTTAAGAGTACTGCTCAGCTGTTTTATAGAAAGCCCTTCAATTTGGACATTTTTGTTCTCATGATAGAAATGAAGTGATGTATTTTTGCATTGTGTTACCACTGAAATGATACTGTGTCCTCTGTCCATCATTTCAAAGTGTTTATGATATCACTATGCCTTTTTGCTGAGTGACATTAGCCTGGTTATTTGGTACACAGGTTTGTGAAGATTTTCAAAGTTACTATAAAGTTATCTTTCCCTTTTCAGTTACTAAAGAGAGATACGTTCAAATCTGCATGTTTCTAGGAACTGATGGATATGGAGAACCTACTGTACTAAGCCATTTTAAATAAGGGAATTGAACATCCTTGGATTTTGATTTATGTGGACCCTGAAACTAACCTCCTTGTAATACCAAGAGGCAGCTCTGCCTTGGAGAAATACTTTGAGATTATACAACCCCTAGGTCCTAGTTTCTAAGCATCATTCTGCACTAACAGAAAGGGACTCTTTGGGAAAATAGTTGATTCCAGATGGGGCAAGGTGACCCTGAAGCATCCTGTGGTGAGAGAATTTATGAAAGTGTTCAGAAAAGGTGAGGAATGTCAGAAAAATAGGGGAGCAGAATATAAGAGGCTCCAAGGGCTAAAGTTGAACTAATTTGAACAGCAAAATAAGTGAAGTTTTGGATATTAGTCCAGAGACATCCATGAGTCCATATTGATATAAATATGCAATTGAATAAATGAAGACTATTGAAGGTGTATGTCATGACTTGGTCTACTGTAACAAAATACCATAACTAAAGTAGCTTAAATAACAGACATTTGTTTCTCACAGTTCTGGAGAGTGGAAAGTCTAAGGTCAAGATGGGAGCATGGTTGAGTTCTGATGAAAGGACTCTTGGCTTGCAGACAGCAGCCTTCCTGCTATATCCAGACATGGGGGACAGAAAGAGAGCTCTCAAGTCTCTTCCTTTTCTTAATAAGATCACTAACTTATTGTGCATGCTAAATCACTTCAGTCATGTCCGACTGTTTGCAACCCCATGGACTGTAGCCTGCCAGCCTCCTCTGTCCATGGGATTCTTGAGGCAAGAATACTGGAGTGGGTTGCCATTTCCTCTTCCAGGAATCTTATCATGAGGCCATCGAGTCAGTGATACCATCCAGCCATCTCATCCTCTGTCGTCCCCTTCTCCTCCTGCCCCCAATCCCTCCCAGCATCAGAGTCTTTTACAATGAGTCAACTCTTCACATGAGGTGGCCAGAATACTGGAGTTTCAGTTTCAGCATCATTCCCTCCAAAGAAATCCCAGGGCTGATCTCCTTCAGAATGGACTGGTTGGATTTCCTTGCAGTCCAAGGGACTCTCAAGAGTCTTCTCCAACACCACAGTTCAAAAGCGTAAATTCTTTGGCGCTTAGCTTTCTTCACAGTCCAACTCTCACACCCATACATGACCACTGGAAAAACCATAGCCTTGACTAGATGGACTTTAGTCGGCAAAGTAATGTCTCTGCTTTTGAATATGCTGTCTAGGTTGGTCATAACTTTTCTTCCAAGGAGTAAGCGTCTTTTAATTTTAGGGCCATACAAATATGAATTCTATAACAGTGGAGAAGGGACAGGTATTCCTTACAGTAGATTTTTATTAATAAAAGTAGAAGAATGGGGAGACATAAAATGGGGAGAAATAAAGTCATCATTAGGCAAATGACATGGTAGTGATTTTGTCCACTGATGGATCTTAAATTTAGTGAGCAAAAGTTTGAGATGAAACAGGGTATCTTTGATTTTAAAGCCTAAAATACAAATAATCTTCTAAAACATAGAAGTATTTCCTTTTCTATGCAGTTCCTTACTACCTAGCCAGATGGTATCATTTTTCAATACCCTCTTCTCAAGTAATGAGAGAAAATTATTCCTTTTGTTTAAGAAATTAGACCTTTTATGTAATTGCAGCCTCTGGCTAGGCACAGAGGTATAGAACAAAAAATCAGGTTCTTTGGCGCTTTCAGCATCATCTTCTCTAGATTTGTTGTCTTGGTACTGGTGCAAAATACAAAACTTCAGTTTTTGCTATCTTTTGGAAGTTCACCATTGGAAATTCGATGGCCCATGTCCTGTCCTCTGGCAGAGTAATTATTAAAAGAACACATACTGTAATGACATTCATAAATCTAACCAGCTGTTCATGGCATTGGAGCTGGGAACTATATTTATAAAAGGATTCTTAAATGGAGAAAAACACATAATGATATCTTACTAGTCCCAGAACATTCTGTGCTCTGTTACATATTTTTTTTTTAACTAGAGGTAGAAATATCCTAAAAATTAAGAGCAGATAGCCATAGTCATCACTATAGCTGTCCATGTATTTTTTTCTTTTCTTAATATGCTTTAAATCACAAAATATAAGAATTTGAAAGATATTGGAAGTCATTCAGTTCAATGTGTTCATTCAATAGATATGAAAGTTCTAGCACAGACGTTAAGGAACTTATAAGATTTGCTATGGTCTCATCCATCTTTGAAATTCATACTGATCTAATCTTGATTACTGAAGTCTGGCTTGTTCAGAGGAGATGCACAACTTTATTTAGCGTATCAGTTATTAGCAAACAAATTGAATAGCAAACTACTACTAATAATTTTGTAACAGCCAAGTATAATATTTAGCTCATCAAATTATAAAGCTTAGTTAAATTATAATACTCAGAGCTTGCTCTAAAATTGTAATTACAATAAAAAGGGTTAGAAATAGGTTGGGGGGAATATGTATATTTCACTGGTAAGAGTAATAGCTTGAAATAATACTTAAGTCTAAATATCATTGTTCTTATACATTGCTGAATTTGTGGACATTTAGTTTACTTGTACCATGAAAAATCAAACTCATATGATCCCTTGTCCATATAGAACTTATAATCAAGTGGACAAAAAGTAGTAAGAAGCTGATAATTAAACACTTAATTGTTACTTTTAAAAGCTGTTATATGAAAGATGTGTATCTCTTAGGAAATAACATTTAAGGTCAGATTGACTGAAAAAATGAAGGAGTCATAGGAAGCTAGAGTCAGAGCATTCCAATGAGGTAACAGTGTGTACTGAGGCACCAAGGCTGGAAAGGGGCAAGGGGCAGGTTAGGAATATGGCAGGCAAAGGAGAGATGGTTTGTGGTTAACCAACTTAAAGAGTTTGGATTTTATTTAATGGGCCATGGGAAGTCACTGAGGGATTTTAGTGAGGGGATTTTATTTATGATTTTCAAGGATTATTTTCATTTCTATACGAGGGAAAATGATGAATGACACAGCTAGTAAAAGTGCTCTACTGTGTTCTTCATCTTTTTACTTATTATATCTTTATTATCCTCCTCTAAACATGTAGAATCATGCTTATAAAATTATATGACTTTAAATAAGCCTTCTAAGTATTACGTATTAATATATATATATATATATATATATATATATACAAGTATATTTGTGTGGATATACACATATATGATGGGGTTTCCCAGGTGGCACTAGTGGTAAAGAAGCCACTTGCCACTTCAGGACATGTAAGAGATGTGGGTTTGATCCCTGGGTCAGGAGGTCCCAGGGGGCAGAGCACAGCCACCCACTCCAGTTTTCTTGCCTGGAGAATCCCATAGGCAGAGGAGCCTGGCTGATTACAGTCCATAGTGTCATAAAGAGTTGGACATGACTGAAGCAACTTAGCACAGTACAGCACATACATATATGATACTATGATTATATAAATATACATCACATATATTATTCTGAAAATAAAGTAATTATGTTTTTGCTACAGTTTGGTTGAGAAACACATCCCTTTCAATAATTTCTTCAGTTGCCACCATCAGACCATGTTTTCATGTGGAATTATTACCCTTGACCAAATTAATTAACATTTTGAAATTTCTTAGTCTGTAAAATGATACCTACTTCAGCAAAGAATAAAGGACATGACATATGTAAATAAATATTANATTTCTTAGTCTTTTCTGTAAAATGATACCTACTTCAGCAAAGAATAAAGGACATGACATATGTAAATAAATATTATGCTTAGCAAATATTATGTACTATATACTATCATTTTAAAATTTATTATGTATTGATATGATGAGATCTTTTAAATTTTATCTTCTCTGGTCTATCTTTGTTCGAAGCAAACTCATCTTTGTTTCTCTCAGTGCACTTTGCATAAATCTTTATACACTTATCTTTCTTATCTACTGAGGGAAGTCTGCATATGGTATCCATCAAGGACAAAAAGGAGGGAATGTTCATGTTAATTTAGAATATAAAAGGAAACCACATAAATAACATTACCTGTATTGCCTAATGTTAAAAATAAACAATGTGGAAGTTCAAGAGCAAGGTTTCTTGGAATATTCTATAAAACCATGGAAAGAATTGATATGGTGGGTTTATTTTTTTAGCTTTTATTCCTATAATAGTTTTTAAAAATTGTGTAATATACACCTAGTATAGCTTTGCTGATGCTACTTACATGAACTGTAACTAGCTTAGAGTGACTGTTATTCTGTCCAGAAAAGGGAAACGTTGTTATTATTGTTCTTTCTGTTATTTTCATTACTTAGCTATTTAGCAGATTTCATTGTTGTGTATTGGGTATAGCCTTACTCAAAGATTTCTGTAGACTTTTAATTAAAGAGGAAAAATTGAAATATGGTATGAACAGCTTTAAAAGGTACACTATTGAGTATATTTTATACTCTAAATAGAATCATAATTAGATGTCTCTTTTAAGAAAAATGAATATTTTAAGTACTCTTTGCATTTATTATACTTATGTTTTAGATTACATAGAATCACTTTTAATCTAACAAAATACCAAACATGCTATTGGGTTCTTTATGAAAGATAGTTCTCTTCTCACACTTTGAAGGGGGCATAATTTTATACAAATGAAATATATTACTTCTATTAAATAGGTATTTTGGAGGCTTAACCAATCAAAATACACTTGTTGACTGTAGCACTCTGCTGTGTTTCACCTAAAACCATGGGACGATTGCTAGTAATCTGTGACCAGTCTATATTTGGGGAAACAATAGTTGATAAAATTATAATTCGTGTAACATAATATACAATGCAATGTAGAATAAGATTAAGATCATGGATTCCAGTACCAGACTAGTTGGGTTTGATTCCTGTTTTCTACAAACTCAGGAGCTTTGTGACCCAGAGGAAGTCACATAACATCTCACTTCTCCATACATGAAATGGGAAGGGTCCTCTCAGTGCGTATATCAGAAGGTTATTATGCTGATTAAGAGAACTGAATTTGTAAAGAAGTTAGATTAGTTTCTGGTACGATGGTAAAGATCCGCTGGCATGTTCAGTTATTATTAAAGACTTATTTGGTTCTGTCAGATAGAAAATGTGAAGCGTACATTATTATCAAGATGCAAGGGAAAGAAATCACCATGGGACATTCACATGGCAGTACTCAAATGTTAACTGCCTCTTTAAACATAGGTAAGATTTAGGCTGGCTGGGTTGCAAGAGCAAAGATGTGGAGTTGGAAGTTTTAAAATACTTGGGCCAAAAAGAGATTGTTGATAAATATAGAGTGGACAATTCTTGCAAGTGTGTTGCAAAGGAAGAGGTGTGGAAACGAGATTCCCTTGTTCCTGCATTGTGAGGAATTGGTGTGGTGGTGGTGGTTTAGTTACTAAGTCGTGGCTGACTCTTGTGACCACATGGACTGTAGCTCACCAAGCTCCTCTGTGTGTGGGATTTCCTAGGCAAGAATACTGGAGTGGGTTGCCATTTCCTTCTCCAGGGGATCTTCTTGACCTGAGGATCGAACCTGGGTCTCCTGAATTGCAGGTGGATTCTTCACTGCTGAGCCGCCAGGGAAGCCCTGTGAGGAATTAAGGCTGAATAAATTGCTAGTCTGTGAGATAAGGTGACTCCTACTGCATGATCATTTGTTATCTATTTTCACCTTGGGTTATGTAATTCAAAAGTTTAGACTTATATAAGTATGGAGAAATGATTGTGGAAACTCAAATAACTTCAATAATTGTGATGTGTTTTTAATAGGTAAAATCAATCCAGTGGTGGCAGAATTTTTGTGTTGAGATGAGTTTTTCTTTTAGTAGTGTTTTAATCATTCTCACCAACATTAAAGTGTTACAATTTATTGGAAACTTTAAAAACATAAAATTATATTTGTAATTTCGACCCCTGATGGAGGCACGCAGTGCCGCTTACAGTGTCTGTTTCACCAGAACTGCAGAGTATAACGTTTCATTGCTTTCTCCCCAGGAGTTGCTGCATTACCAGTTAGGATATATCTAACAGCATATCATTAACCAGGCACCATCACATCATCAAAACAAAGAAACTGCCGAAGCTGAATTAGATGTTCTCACTCTACTAATGAGCCTAGTGGCACTCTATAAAATCAAGACAGTAGCAGCAACACAGAAAGCCCAGGCTAATTTCCTCTATTTTCAAACATTAGCTTATTTACTTTATTCGATCATCCTGGTTTAATTTTTCTGTATCTTTTGAGGTATGGAAACTGCTGGCTAAGAAAGATACGTGGTAGAGGCAATTGAAATAGAAATTAAGTCTACTGAAATTTAATGATATTAAAATGAACGGTCATTGGGCATATTACCTCAGTACCAATTGAAGAATTGCTGGGCTTTCTTACCTTTCCACTTACTTAATAAATCTTGTTGGATACTAGAGGGTCTCTGATGCTCCATTAGCATGGTGTGTAAGTAACAAAATACTGTAGAATTTTCTGTTTTTGGTAAATCCTGCATAAAACTTAGCATTGCTTAAAATTCCCAAGATTTAATGTTGTGACTATGACTTATGTATTCAAGATCATCTTTGGAGTAATGTCTTATCTTGAAAATGTTACTTTGAAATTTGTAATAGAAAAGATTATCTGCCTGTTGGCTCTGCTGAACCTTGCTGACTTTTTGCTCTTCTAATTAAGGCTACTTCTATTAAATAATGAAGTAGTTTCTCTGAAGAAGGAATTATTTGGAACTTTAGTTTTCTACGATTCTTGAAATTTCATTTTCACTTTAGTTTTCTACAATTAGCCTTTCCTGCCATTATGTGGACATACTTGTCTTTTCAAAATCCTTGATAATTGAAATTTTTTCTCTACATTGAGCTACTCGATTTCATGAATTTCTGCTACAAATAGGTCTTTCAGTTTCTTCTGGGAATCTCTTTATGATATTGAGAACATTCAATTATTAAACTACATCAGGTTTTTGAAAAGATGAATCTGTCTTCTCAGTGTAGATCCTGACATTTAGTCAATTTTCATGGATTTTAGACCAACTATTGTATTTTTTTCAAAGCCTCATTACAAAGTTTCTTTCTTCAGGTGAAATTATTTATATAATGAACTCTTAACAACAACACAAAAAACCATTAAAATAATTCAATTGAAGTTTGTTTGCTATGTCTATCTTCTCTAGACAGACAGTCATTTGGCCCTATTAGTCAGAATAACTGATGTTTTTCAAAGATATTTGCTCTAGGGTGTCTTTAATTTTTAAAGGGAACTGAACTCCCAAAATCTATGAATATGTTTTCTTTCAGTGACACTGAACTGATACATGGAATAGATATATTGCCTGTATTCTGATATATAATTAGGTGAACAGAATTTGCACTTCTGAATTAAATAGAACTGAGTGCCAGCACTAAAAATGTTTTATAGCCTTTGCCGTTTATTAAACTTCTTTACAGTTCTATGATATTTTGGCCTTAGGCAGGTTTCTTAACCATTCTGATTCTGTTTCCCAATCTTTGAGGTTGTAATGCATGCGTGTGTGCTAAGGCACTTCAGTCGTATCTGACTATCTGCGACCCCATGGATGGCTCCTCTGTCCATGGGTTTCTCCAGGTGAGAATACTGGAGTGGGTTTCCATTTCCTTCTCCAGGGGATCTTCCCAACCCAGGGACTGAACCTAGGTCTTCTGCATTGCAGGCAGATTCTTTACCATCTGAGCCACCATGGAATCCCGGAAGTTGTAATAAATTTTATTAAATGTAAATGCATGTTACAGATGCATTAAAGATTAAGATATATCTTAACTAAATGTATCATAAACTACTTAGCATTCTGACACATAGGCGTGTGACAATGATTTGTTCACTCCATTTATTCAACAAATATTTATTCATTTTTATTACTACTTTTGTTGCTAGTACTAGTACTACTGACAGCAACAATAGTAGTATACCTACTACTTTTATCACCAACAGTAAGATTTCTCAGTCTTAAGTGTATAACTGAAGTCCTGGGGAGTTTTCTTTTTGTGAAATATATATGTGTGTGTATATATATATACACACACATACACATATGTACACACACATACATATGCCCAGAGAGAGAGAAATTTATGCATTAACCAAGTAATTCAGATGGATTATGTATAAAATGGATAAGAGGTACCTGTTTTAAACTGTTAATCCAGATAGATTTATTTTTGGTAGTTCTCAAAGTGCACTTTGGGAAACACAATCTAGAGTTATAAATGACTGCTTCAAAAGTATTTTCAATTCCTTATTTAATAACAATAATAATATAAAAAACCTTGAGACATTATTCTGTCAGTTGTATGATATATTATTTAGTCATTCAAAATATTTATTAAATATCAACTATGTTACAGACATTGTGTTTGGCACTAAGGAAATAGTTCTTGAAAATAAAAACATTCTCCTTGTTCCAAAGAATGTACAACCTGGTGGAAACAATAACTAAAATGTAATTAAAAATGAAGTTCAAAGAATATGATAGTAAGAATGTACAGGGTGTTATTTTATGATCTTAAGTCTTTTATCTGCCATCCTTTTTGGTAGAGCATTGCTAAGGTTCTTAAGAAGGCATGCCCACACAAAGTCATGTAATCTATGCACTGTGTAAGAACACTATTTTTTTTTTTAATGAGTACTGCCAATGTACTGCCCTGCTTCACATAAGATTAAGGTCTTGCTTTCCTATTTCTATGGTATTACCTTATTCAACTTCAGATATTTCTAAAACTGAAAAGATCCACACATTCAAAGGATTATCTGTAAAGTTAATTTGATATGATTGTTCAGATAGAGTTTGGAACATCAACTGAAAAACTGCTTACTTGCACATACAGTATTATTCTAACTGAATAAGTGTTTGTCCAAAGTAGTGAGGCTGAAACAATCTTAGTAAAAGGGATGATTTTGTAGTTGTCCAGGTAGATGTTGAGTATCTACAGCGGAGGCATCAAACTTTCTCACAGTCATGTAGAAGGAAAATATGCCTGTGTGTGTGTGCTCAGTTGCTCCATGGTCTGCCTCTTTGAGAGGGCTATACCAGAAGACATATATAGGGTACTCACTGGAAGAGAAAGCTTAAAAGAACACAACAACATAACTAAAACTATGCAACTGAAAACCCCATGTTTATTGTTATCTGTAACAGTAACTGTAGCCCATCAGGCTCCTCTCTCTGTGGGATTCTCCCAGCAAGAATACTGGAGTGAGATGTCATTCCCTTTCCAGGGGATCTTCCTGATCCAGGACTCAAATGTGTGTCTCCTGTATTGCAGGCAGAGTTCTCTGAGTCACCAGAGACGCCCTAGAATGAAATTATGGTTCATAATAAATACTCTGATTTATGTATCTTTGACATAAACTGTTACCAGTGTTAGTCGCTCAGTTGTGCCCGACTCTGCGACCCCATGGACTGCGGTCCACAAGGCTCCTCTGTCCATGAGATTTTCCAGGCAAGGATACTGGAGTGGGTTGCCATTTCCTTCTCCAGGGGATCTTCCCAACCCAGGGATCGAACCTGGGTCTCCTGCACTGCATGCAGATTCTTTACTGACTAAGCTAAAAGGAAAAACAAAGCTTTATAGTACTTTCTATAGAATACTTTTACTTTTTTGACCCCCTATTTCAAAATTTACAGTTAATTGGTAGTGGTGAAGGTAATATGGAGCAATACCCTGGGGAACTTTTAACTTTTGTAATATATACACACAGACTCACACATGCACACATGTAGTTTGCGACTTGAAAATTTTGAATAACAATAAACATGGGGTTTTCAGTTGCACACTTTTAGTTATCTTGTTGTGTTCTTTTAAGCTTTCTCTTTCAGTAAGTACCCTATATATGTCTTCTGGTGTACAAACTGCTGCTGCTGCTGCTGCTAAGTCACTTCAGTTGTGTCCGACTCTGTGCGACCACATAGATGGCAGCCCACCAGGCTCCCCCGTCCCTGGGATTCTCTAGGCAAGAACACTGGAGTGGGTTGCCATGTCCTTCTCCAATGCATGAAAGTGAAAAGTCAAAGTGAAGTAGTTCAGTCGTGTCCGACTCTTAGCGACCTCATGGACTGCAACATACCAGGCTCCTCCATCCATGGGATTTTCCAGGCAAGAGAACTGGAGTGGGGTGCCATTGCCTTCTCCAGGTGTACAAACTAGATAATGGCAAATAAAACTGTAATGTAAGTTAAGGAATGGGGTTTCCCTGGTGGCTAAATGGTAACGAATCCACCTGCCAATGCAGGAGAGACGGGTTCAATCCCTTGATTGGGAAGATCCCCTAGAGAAGGAAATGGCAACCCACTCCAGTATTTTTCCCTGGGAAATCCCATGGACAAAGGAACCTGATGGGCCAATGTTCCATGGGGTCACAAAAGAGTCAGACATGACTACATTGTGACTTAGCAACTAAACACCAACAAGTTAAGGATGGTGTTCTACTTGAATCTCATTTTATAATAACTTCTTCTAACATATATATGTGTGTGTATGTATGTGTATATATATATATTTGCAAATGCAAAAAATTAATAGGGATCTAGAAATTATAATAATTCTAGCAAACTTAAAAAATAGAGATAGAATTTTTGCATCATTGCCATGTTATTGCTACTTTTCATGTTCTGCCTTTCTTTTCCCATAATGATGATAGGGCAATAATTAATTATTTTACAAAAACAATATATAGAAAAGCAATGCTGCATACCCTGATGTTTCAGTTAATATATTCTGAGGGAAACTGCTCTAGTGGTTGAAAGGCTAATTAATATTTTTGTAACTAAGATTAATTTAAGCCTAAGGGTAAGTGTTCACTGTCCACAATTTCAGAATACTTGGTGGGACGTAGGGACAGAAACATTCTTATATGTGTGTTTCTTATTTCACAGAGATGGTGTTTTGGAATCAACTAGTTTTAGTCTGGCAACCCACTCCAGTACTCTTGCCTGGAAAATCCCATGGATGAAGGAGCCTGATAGGCTGCAGTTCATGGAGTCACTAAGAGTTGGACACGACTGAGTGACTTCACTTTCACTTTTTACTTTCATGCTTTGGAGAAGGACATGGCAACCCACTCCAGGGTTCTTGCCTGGAGAATCCCAGGGATGGGGGAGCCTGGTGGGCTGCTGTCTCTGGGGTTGCACAGAGTTGGACACGACTGAAGTAACTTAGCAGCAGCAGCAGTTTTAGTCAAGTAGTATCTTTTTAAAAAAATACTATTTCTCCATTTCAGGAAAATCAAGGGGTTTATTTACTTTGTATTCTATTTGTACATCAGAGAAGAATTAGTCCTCATAATGGTCTTGATTGATTTAGAGTCCAAAATACCTATCCCCTGGGCACTGAATATTTTCTTATAAAATTCACATGACTTCTTTCCTTTATATAGAGTCATATACTTAATGTAGCTAATTTTTAAATAAAATAAAAAATAAATGAATTTGAGAATCATGCAATTGTAATAAGAGCTACTTACATGGTATGATTTCTAAACATCACTTGATAAAGTTAAACCCAAACAAGATTCTGATATAAAGGCTCATTTCAAAATGGAAATTGAACTATTATTAAGATTGTTTTGGCAAAACTTTAATCAGATTCCACATAATTTTAGGACCAAAAATCCAACAGTTTTTAGTTCTCTGTTTTTAAATCATTTTCAAATGCTTTTCAAGAACAGTGGAATGACTCTAAAGCAGAGTTATCAAACTACAGGTTACAGACCAAATCCATCCTCATGTCTGTTTTTACCAATTATTTTTGGTGAAACATAGTCACATCCATCTGTTATTAATTATCTATGGAGCTGGAGAGAGGAATAGCTTGTAAATGGGCAGAAGACAACTTGTAGGGGTGAGAGAAATGTTTGTCTTGATTGTGAAGATGATTTCATGGGTACATACATATGTCAAAACTGATTCAAATGTGCAGGCTAGTGTTCTTCATTTATACCCTCCAAAGGTGAAATTTTTATTTACGTTTTACTTTTCATTTTAAAATCTATATAAAATCCCCTTATTGATTAATTGAAGTATAGTTGATTTACAGTGTTGTGTTAATTTTTGGTGTAAAGAATAGTGACTCAGATATATGTATGTGTGTATATACATATATATATATATATATAAATATTTTTCATATTATTTTCCCTTATGGGTTATTACAAATATTGAATATAGTTCCCTATACTATACAGTAGGTCCTTATTGGTTATTTTATATAAAATATTGCGTATATGTTAATCCCATCCTTAATTTTAAAAAAATTTTAAAAAGGCATTGATATAGACATCTCATTTAAAAAATGAAATATATAGATGGCATACCCAAACACTTTATCATTAAGTTCAAGAGACATAAAATCATTTAAATTGTCATTAAAATTTTAGCAATCTCAATGTCTGTACCTGTTTCACTAGGGACTAGTAACAAGTCTTTTATCAAAAATTACCATCCCACAGCTCTCTTTGAGTAGTGCTGTTCTAGAAAAATGAATTAAAAATACACCTGAAGTAGGGTCCCTATTCCTCATGGATATTACAATTGGCATAAAAATGAAACAGTTCCATAACTGTAGGACAAGCTATGATTTGGTTCCAAAGGCATCATTTAGGGCTTATCAGCAGAAAATAAGATAAAGAACCACAGGGTTTTGGGAGGCCATCTAGCTGGATTTCAAAATCAATTTCTTTCATTTTCCTCTTCTTAGTTTATAGTCAAGTTATCAAACAGTGTAGAGTCAATTTGTCATAGGAGGAAATGATAAAAATAATATTCCCTCCATGACGCTGTTTGTATCTCTCCTTGGCAACATGCATGTAGTAAGTATTCAATAAATATTTCTAAGCTGAATAAAAAGCCTGAAAAATTGCAGTTCTAGAGTTGCTAAGCAACTTGCCAGAATATAATAGTTACTAACTATCACTGATCTCCTGCTGGTTTATGATTTGTGTCTGAAGGCTGGTTTTGAAACCTTTTCCTGTATGAGAATCATTTAATTAAAAAAATCTGAACTTGTATTATGGGCAAATATTTGCAAAATTCAGAGATAATTTCTCTTTATATGAGTATTTTAATTTTCAGTTTATTTTTATGCCACAGACAAATATCTGTTCCATAGGTATATCCTACTTTTTCTGGAATAGAAAATATTTCTAAATACATGTATATATGTATATTTCTTTAGAAATTATTTGCTATAATAAGCTCACTTAATATGTATTAAATGTAATTTTCATGGTAATGTATTGTTTAAAGTAAAAACATATCCTGTGTTTCTTGTGGGTTTGTTTTTCCATAAAACAGGGATCTGAAAATATCATGCAATACTTACCGGCACTAGGTATAGAGGTCTCCTGTACTTTATTTATGTGTGTGTTAAGTCACTTCGAGTCTGACTCTTTGTGACCCCACAGACTGTAGCCCGCCAGACTCCTCAGTCTATAAGATTCTCCAGGCAAGAAAACTGGAGTGGGTTGCCATTTCCTTCTCCAGGGGATCTTCCCAACCCATGGAGAAACCTGCGTCTCCTGTCTCCTATATTGGCAGGTGGATTCTTTACTAGTGCCACCTAGGAAGCCCAGCTTTATTTATAAACAAGTCTTAATGAAAATCCAATGTATACTAAACCACATTTTCTAACATAATATCCTCATAACTAACTTACAAGGTCAAAATGGGTATTATCATGTTACAGAAAAAGAGGCTTACCAAAGCCATATTGCATGAGGGATGGTAAATGCAAAAAGAGAGATTCTCATCTTTTTAATGCCACTTTTTTTTTTTTGTCTGCTGCACTGCCTATTACCTGAGGTTCTTCCATATTTAACATTTTAATCCCAATTTCTGAAATTTGACAGTAGAATGAATTACAACACTTGTGCAAAAAAAAAGTCACACATGCATGATAAGTCATTTCAGTCGTGTCCAACTCTGTGACCCCGTGGACTGTAGCCTGCCAGGCTCCTCTGTCCATGGGATTCTCCAGGGAAGAGTACTGGAGTGGGTTGCCATGCCCTCCTCCAAGGGATCTTACTGACCTAAGGGTCAAACTGGGGTCTCCTGCAGTGCAGGTGGACTCTTTACTGCTGAGCCACCAGGAGAGTTAAAGTCCCAGTGGCCCAAATTCCTTGGATTCACTGAAATTTGTGAAATATGTTCTTTAATAGAGTTCTCAAACCTTTGGTACGCTGTACACCTAGACATTCAAGACTGAATAAATGGGTGTTGAACATGGCTTGTTCTGTGATTAGAAGACCTAGCCTTAAAATTTCTGAAATTTATGGAAAATAAGGATTTTGTTTTTATCAGTTAAAAGAATGAATTAGAAGGTCTCTTGAAGACTTCCTCCTTACTCCCTAAATATTCTTCAGAATGAAATAAAAACATTGGTAGCAATTTCAAAAACTCTCTCTGGGTTGGTTCTGCCTGCATTTCTTGGATATTTTCCAGGTTTCCAAAGTCTTACAAGAATTTAAGCTGTGGGTACTTCCTTTTTTACTTTAATGTTTATCAGTTGAGTGCCATTTTATAAAATTAGTTAATTACTGTTTATTTGGCTTAAACAAAAATTTTGACAAAAATTTCATTAATGGAACAAATGGTAAAGAGGGCAGATTCTAGTCACACTGCCTGCATTTGAATCCTGTTTTCTAATCCCTAGCTATGTCATTTGGGAAAAATAAGTTTTGTATGTCTCAGTTTTTTAATATATTAAAAAGATGATAATAGTGCCTGTCTTATAGAGTTCTTTTAAGAATTAATTGGGGCAATATTTTATAAAACATTTAGGACAGTGCATGGTATGGTATATAGTAATGTGTGAGTTATAGTATGTAGTAACTTTTTTATTAATCAGTTTCATTTACATGGATTTGAACCATGTGATTCTAACTTTTTTGTGATTCTAATTTTCTTTTCACACTAGTTGAGCAAGAAAGTAAAGGATGAGGGAAGAAAGAATTGTATCAGGAAAGGAGAGAGGGGAAAAAGTGAGAGTGGAAGGAAGAAGGAAGATGGACAGGAGATAGGTATGAAATTAGGAATACACATAAATCTCTTCTAGTTCTAATAGGTTTTGACATGCAATGTAAACTCTACACTCTTGCAGTTTTATATCTATTCACATTGAATATGTAGGTATTTCTTAGCAAGCTGATTTGCTATTGCAGTTTATGGACTTAATAAAAATAAACATTTAAAAGTTGTGAAGATAGAACCGTCACTTAAATAAACCTTCCCCTAAGCTCACAATCATATAAAATCCCTGATATAGAACTGTGCTGAAATGGAGTAATTGGCATGTGCACAGACAGAACATCGTAACTTTTCACAGTACATTTACCTCTAGAAGGGTCAAATGTATAATTTCTCTAACACATGATGCCGATTTCTCTATGTCATACTTATTTTGACCAGATTGTAGGTTAAAAGCAACTCATTTTCTTCTTTCAAATGTAACATGAATACTTTCTTTGTACATGATTTCATATTAAGTTAGCCCAACCCTTGCAAGGGGAAATTTATAAGGCTTCCCAGAAAAGCAGAGTTGAAGATTACTATTGAATGGTTTCACTTTGATCAAATTTATAGGCATAATCTGAATATGACCTTTTTCTAAGATTAACAATACCTTTCTTAAATACTGATTATGGTAAGGAATGGTGGTGTTGAAATTTAAATTTTTAAAAATTCCCTGGGAAATACTGTTCTCAAGAACAGATATAAGCAAGATGTGAAATAGAATGGAATGGAAGTGGATTTTAGGAAATGGAATTTAGGAATGATGTTAATGACTCTCATTTATAATTTTATTGTTCTTAGAAAAAGTCTTAAAACTTTTAAATCATATTTCCTTTAGTGTTCTCGTTTCCAGAGTTTTTTGGATTTATCATTGCAGATAAATAGTAATATATGATATATATGATAAACATATAGGGTTTCCTAGGTGGCACAGTAGTAAAGAAGAGATACAAGAGACACGGATTCAATCTCTGGCTTGGGAAGAACCCCTGGAGGAAGAAATGGCAACCCACTCTAGTATTTTTGCCTGGACATCCATAGACAGAGGAGCCTAGAGGGCTACAGTCCATGGGGTCATAAAGAGTAGGACATGACTGAAAAGCTGAACACATACATGGTAAACATATTTATATGTTTATATATATGTACACACACACATGTACAAATACACACACACATATTATGGGCTTCCCTGATGGGTCAGTGGTAAGGAATCCACCTGCTTATGCAGAAGACATGGGTTCTATCTATGGGTGGAGAAGATCCCTTGAGAAGGAAATGGCAATCAACCTATTCCAGTATTCTTGTTTAGGAAATCTCATGGACAGAGAGGCCTGGTGGACTGCAGTCCATAGGGATGCAAAAGAGTCAAACATGACTTAGCGATTAAGCAACAAACAAATATATATATATATATATATATTCTGCTGTCAGTTGCCTCTAAGTCATTAAAGGCAAACCCTGGAGATATGGGTTCAGTTCCAGTTCAGTTCAGTTCAGTTGTTCAGTGGAGTCTGGCTCTTTGTGACCCCATGTAGTGCAACATCCCAGGCTTCCCTGTCCATCACTAACTCCCAGAGCATACTCAAACTCATGTCCATCAAGTTGGTGATGCCATCCAACCGTCTCATTCAATGTTGTCCCCTTCTCCTCCCACCTTCATCCTTCCCAGCATCAGGGTCTTTTCCAATGAGTCAGTTCTTTGCATCAGGATGCCAAAGTATTGGAGTTTCAGCTTCAGCATCAATGAATATTCAGGATTGATTTCCTTTAGGATTGACTGGTTGAATCTCGCTGCAGTCCAAGAGACTCTCAAGTGTCTTCTCTAACACCACAGTTCAAAAGCATCAATTCTTCGGCGCTCAGCTTTCTTTATAGTCCAAATCTCACATCCATCCATGACTACTGAAAAAACAATAGCTTCAACTAGATGGACCTTTGTTGGCAAAGTAATGTCTCTGCTTTTTAATATGCTATCAAGGTTGGTCATAGCTTTTCTTCCAAGGAGCAAGCATCTTTTAATTTCATGGCTACAATCACCATCTGCAGTGACTGTGGAGCCAAAAATAAAGTCTCTCACTGTTTCCATTGCTTCCCCATCTATTTGCCATGAAGTGATGGGACTGGATGCCATGATCTTAGTTTTCTGAATGTTGAGGTTTTTTTTTAATTTAAATTTATTTATTTTAATTGGAGGCTAATTAATTTACAATATTGTATTGGTTTTGCTGTACATCAACATGAATCCACCACAGGTGTACACATATTCCCCATCCAGAACCCCCTTCCCACCTCCCTCCTGATACCATCCCTCTGGGTCATGTTAAGTTTTAAGCCAACTTTTTCACTCTCCTCTTTCACTTTCATCAAGAGGCTCTTTAGTTCTTCTTTGCTTTCTGCCATAAGGGTGGTGTCATCTATATATCTGACATTATTGATATTTTTCCCAGCAGTCTTGATTCCAGCTTGTGCTTCATCCAGCTCAGCATTTCACATGATGTACTCTGCTTACTAGTTAAATAATCAGGGTGACCATATAAAGCCTTGATGTATTCCTTTCAGGATTTGGAACCAGTCTGTTGTTCCATGTCCAGTTCTAACTGTTGCTTCTTGACCTGCATACAGATTTCTCTGTATGGAAATACAGAGAGGAGGCAGGGCAGGTGGTCTGCTATTCCCATCTCTTTCAGAATTTTCCACAGTTTGTTGTGATCCACACAGTCCAAGGCTTTGACGTAGTAAATAAAGCTGAAGTAGATATTTTTCTGCAACTCTCTCACTTTTTTGATGATCCAACAGATGCTGGCAATTTGATCTTTGGTTCCTCTGCCTTTTCTAAATCCAGCTTCAACATCTGGAGGTTCACGGTCCATGTACTGTTGAAGCCTGGCTTGGAGAATTTTGAGCATTACTTTGCTTGCATGTGAGGTGAGTGTAGTTGTTTGAACACTCTTTGGCATTGACTTTGTTTGGGATTGGAATGAAAACTGACCATTTCTGGTCCTATGGTCCCTGTTGATTTTTCCAAATTTGCATCGAGTGTAGCACTTTCACAGCATCATCTTTCATGATTTGAAATAGCTCAAGTGGAATTCCATCACCTCCACTAGCTTTGTTCATAGTGATGCTTCCTAAGGCCCACTTGATTTCGCATTCCAGGATGTCTGACTCTAGGTGAGTGATCACACCATTGTGATTATCTGTGTTATGAAGATCTTTTTTTTACAGTTCTTCTGTGTATTCTTGCCACCTCTTCTAAATATTCTCTGCTTCTGTTAGGTCCATACCATTTCTGTCCTTTATTGAGCCCATCTTTGCATGAAATGTTCCCTTGGTATCTCTAATTTTCTTGAAGAGATCTCTAGTCTTCCCCATTGTATTCTTTTCTTCTATTTCTTTGCACTCATCACTGAAGAAGGCTTTCTTATCTCTCCTTGCTATTCTTTGGAACTCTGCATTAAAATGGGTATTCTTTTCTTTTCTCCATTGCCTTTCCCTCTCCCCCTTTTCAACTATTTGTAAGGCCTCCTCAGACAACCATTTGACCTTTTTGTGTTTCTTTTTCTTTTGGATGGTCTTGATCACTCCCTCTTGTACAATATCACGAACCTCTATCCATAGTTCTTCAGGCTCTCTGTCTATCAGATCTGATCCCTTGAATCTATTTGTCACTTTCAATATATAATCATAAGGGGTTTGATTTCAGTCATACCTGAATGGTCTAGTGGTTTTCCCCACTTTCTTCAATTTAAGTCTGAATTTGGCAATAAGGAATTCATGATCTGAGCCACAGTCAGCTCCCAGTCTTGTTTTTGCTGACTGTATAGAGCTTCTCCATCTTTGGCTGCAAAGAATATAATCAATCTCACTAATATAATGCAAATATCCCAATAAAGCAAGCGGCATGCATATTTGGTTTCACAGTGCAAATAAAAGTTTATACTCTGTTAGTCTATTAATTGTGCAACAACATTATATCTAAATATATATATATGTGTACCTTAATTAAAAAGTACTAACCATCATCTGAGCCTTCATTGAGTTGCTATTTTTATTCTGGCTTGATGAAAGAAATGCAGTTTTTATTGGCTTGATGTTAGTGGCTACTGACTAATCACATAATTGTTGCTGAAAGCTAGGATAGCTGTTTTTAAAATCAGACAGCAATAAAATTTCCTTATCCATTGACTCTTCCTTTCAAAGAAATTTCTCTATAGCATGCAATGCTGTTGATAACATTTTATGTGTAGTAGAACATCTTCCTAAATAGGAATCAATTTTCTCACATCCTGCCACTGCTTTATAAAAGAACTAAACTTATGTAATATTTTAAATTATTTGTTGTTATTTCCATAATTTTCACAGTGTGTTCACTAGCAGTAGATTCCATTTCAAGAGACCACTTTCTTTGCTCATCCTTAAGAAAAAACTTCTTATTTATTAGCATTTTGTCATGAGAATTTAGCAATTCAGTCTCATCTTTAGGCTACACTTCTAATTATGGTTCTTTTGCAATTTTTACCATATCTGCAGTTATTTCAGCCACTAAAGTGTTGAACCCCTCATCCATGAGGATTGGAATCAGCTTCTTCCAAGCTCATGTTAAAGTTGATATTTTGTCTTCTTTCCATGAATCATGCCTGTTCTTAATGGCATCTATAATGGTGAATCCTTTTCAAAAGGTTTTCAGTTTTGTTTGCCCAGATCCCACATCCAGCAGAGAAATAACTACTTATAGTAGCTTTAACCTTACAAAATATATTTGGGCTTCCCTCGTGTCTCAGAGGTTAAACCGTCTTCCTGCAGTGCAGGAGACCTGGGTTCGATCCCTGGGTTGGGAAGATCCCCTGGAGAAGTAAATGGCAACCCACTCCAGTATTCTTGCCTGGAGAATCCCATGGACAGAGGAACCTGGTGGGCTACAGTCCACAGGGTCGCAAAAAGTTGGACACGACTGAGCGACTTCACTTTAATTTATTAAGTAATAAAACTTAAAATTTAAATTTACTCTTTGATCCAAGGGTTTCAGAATATGTTGTGTTAGCAGGCTTGGAAACAACATTAATCCCATATACATCTCCATCTTGGGTAACCAGGTGCATTGTCAATGAGCAGTTATATTTTGAAAGGGATCTTTTTATTTGAGTAGTAGATTTCAAAAGTGGATTTAAAATTTTCAGTAAACCATGTTGTACAAATGACATATGTGCTGTCATCCACGCTTTGTTCTTCCATTTATAGAGCACAGACAGAGTTGATTTAGCATAATTCTTAAGGGCTCTAGGATTTTTGGAATAGTGAATGAACACTGGCTTCAACTTAAAGTCACCAGAAGCATTAGTCACTAGCAAGAGAGTAGTCTGTCTTTTAAAGTTTTGAAATGAGGCATTGACCTCCTCTCTAGCTATGAAAACCCTGGATGGCATCTTTTTTTCTACTTTGAAAACCTGTTATTTAGTGTAATCACCTTCATTAGTTATCTTTTGCCATTCAGTTGCTCAGTTGTGTCCAACTCTTTGCAACTCCATGGACTGCAGCACACCAGGCTTCTCTGTCTTTTACCATCTCCTGGGGCTTGTTCAAATTCATGTCCATTTGTTGGTGATGCCATCCAACCATCTCATCCTCTGTCTTCTTCTGGATAACTTGCTATTGCATCTACATTAGCACTTGCTGCTTCACCTTGCACTTTTATGTTATAGAGATAGCTTCTCCCCTTAAACCCCGTGAACCATTCTCTGCTGTCTTCAGACTTGTCTTCTGCAGGCTTCTCATCTCTCAGTCTTCATAGAACTGAAGAGAGTTAGGGACTTACTCTATATTAGCCTTTGATCTAAGGGAATGTTAGGGTTGGCTTGATCTTTTAATCCAGATCACTAAAACTTTCTCCATATCAGCAATAATTACTGATATAACTGTTTTGCTCTCTTATCATTTATTTGTTCAGTAGAGTAGCATTTTTAGTTTCCTTCAAGAATTTTTCCTTTGCATTCACAACTTGCTATTTTGGTTCGAGAGTCCTAGCTTCCTTTCTCATTAAGCTTAAACATGTCTAGCTTTTGATTAAAATGAGAAACATGAGACTCTTCTTTTCACTTTAACTCTTAGAGGTCATTGTAGGGTTATTAACTGGCCTAATGTCAAGATTGTTCTATCTTACGCAGCAGGGAGGCTTATGAAGAGGAAGAAAGATGAGGAAATGGCAAGTCAAGACACACACAACATTTATAGATTCAGTTTGGTGTCTTACATGGGAGCAGTTCAAGGCACACCAAAATAGTTATAGTAGTAACATCAAAGATCACTGATCACAGATCACCATAACAAATATAATAATAATTTAAATTATTGTGAGAATTACCAATGTGATATAGAGATACATGTGAGTAAATGCTGTTGGATAAATAGCACCAATAAATTTGCTCATTGTAAGATTGCCACAAACCTTCAATTTGTAAAAATTACAGTATCTGCAAAGTGCAATGAAAGGAGATATGCCTGTATTATAAAGATTTGTATTGAGTTTTATTCACTGATAATATATTTTATTTTGGTAAACTGCCATTTTAATAACTATTACTCAATTTTTATGTATCTATATAGATGTACATATAGCTATAGAATGCTATTTTTATGTTTGATATATTTATATTTAATTAGACATCTGCCACTTTTGACATATGGGACCTGACATATTATTCGTTTTTGCCAACTCAACTAAACCTCAACTAAATTTAATTCTTTAAAAAATATATAGATTATTTTTGGGTTTCCTAAAATGTCACTGGGTTATGCATTCACACATTCATGGTCATAGGTTCCCATGTAGAGATCTATTTTTTAATGACCTAAATTTATCAAAGTTACTGAGTATATCAAAGTCATTGTATATATTTATCTCCTTTGCTGTTCTAATTATTGTCACTGCTCAACAAATCATTCCCGAGTGCCTTAAAACAATAATAAAATTTTATATTACCTCTCATGGTTTTTGTGGGTCAGCAGTTTGGAGAGGGTATAGCAGAAATGGCTTTTTTTCTCTTCATCATGTCAGAGGCTTCAGTTGGAAAGACTTGATGGTTACGGTGACTCAACAGCTTTAGGCTGGATAATCCAGAGGTATTTTCACTGGTATGTTTGACAGTCGATGCTGGGAGTCCTGACCTGGGCTGTCAGTTGGAATATTTATACATGGGTTCTTCCTGTGGGCTTCCTCACAGCATGGCAGTAAGATTCTGGAAGCAGATGTTCCCAGAAAGCCTGTTGAAGTTTCACTGCCTTTGATTACCTAGCCTCAGAACTCACATAATGTCATTTCTGCCATTTTTACAAGTCTTACCAATTTCAAGGAACGGAAGGAGTTGTCATCGACACTACTTGTCAATAGCAGGAGTGTCAAAATCACATTGTAAGAGCATGGGTGATATTAAATGTTTTTATAGCCATCATTGGAAAATACAGTCTTCTATATTGATAGAAAAAAGCAAAGTTCATAATCAGCCATAATTGGCTCTTCCTAATGTATTTTGCACTGTACTGATTTTTATTCTATCAATAATCTTGGAATCTGGACCAGAACCAACATCTCAAATGAACCATGGCATCCACATATGATGCCACTGCATTGTACCTTTTACAGAGGATGCTAATATCACCTTACAGTTCATTGTACACATGATCATTGTTCTGTTCTTTAGAACCTGGCCCCAAAAAGCAAACAAAACAATGCTTAGCTATAGTAGCTAAGCAGTCAACAGAAAAAAAATGTCTCATTGCTACCCAGAAGAACTGTGGAACAACATTAGTACTAATTCGTACCAAATAATAGCATATTGTTATAGCTGACCCATTCACACATTTTGTAGGCTCCTCTTTGTGCACTTATCTTGAGTAGAAATTCTCAAAGTATTATCCCTTGACCTCTTCAGAATCATTGAGTGCAAGGGTCAGCCATCTACAGCTGATAGACTAATTCTTGCCTAGAGTTTGTATAGCCCAATATACTATAATAGTTTTTACATATTTTAAGACGTGTAAAAATCAAAACTAAAAAAACAAGACAAGACAAAGATAAATGTGACAGAGAACACCAAAGCTTAAAGTATTTATTCTTACAATATTTATTTATTATAAGATTCTTTAAAGAGAAAAGCTTGTTGGTTTTCTGATCTAGCATACTTGATTAAAATGCAAGTTCCTGTTTCACTGTGGACTTACTGAATCTGAACTATGGGGGAAAGGAGTATATTTTGGGAACATGAATCTTTGAAAAGTTCCCCTGAGAATTTTTTTATGTCTGCTAAGTTTTGAAAACCACTCATTTTGATTGTCTACAAATACTTGGAAACAAGCTTGGTTTGGCTAATTTAATTAACTGAGGAGCCTGGCAGGCTACAGTCCATGGGGTTGCAAGAGTTGGAGACAATTTAGTGACTAAACCACCACCACCATGAAACTGTCCATTACAGTGGGTTTTATTGTATCATAGCCAAAAAACATTGAGTTGGAAAGTAATTGAATATTCTTTTCTTAAGAGCAAAGATCCTTTTAAAGTTTGGTCTTTGACATTTTTGACATTTTTATAATGTAGTGTTCTTGAAGATTATAAATCCCCTTTTAAGTTAATTATAAATTCTAGTAAGTATTTCCTTAAATATCAAGGTCTTGCACAAATTTTTAAAAAATTTATTTATTTTAATTGGAGGCTAATTACTTTACAGTATTGTATTGGTTTTGCCATACATCAACATGAATCCGCCACGGGTGTACATGTGTTCCTCATCCTGAACCCCCCTCCCGCTTCCCTCCCTGTACCATCCCTCTGGGTCATCCCAGTGCACCAGCCCCAAGCATTCTATATCCTGCATCGAACCTGGACTGGCGATTCCTTTCTTGTATGATATTATACATGTTTCAATGCCATTCTCCCAGATCATCCCACCCTCTCCCTCTCCCTCAGAGTCCAAAAGACTGTTCTATACATCTGTCTCTCTTTTGCTGTCTCGCATACAGGGTTATCATTACCATCTTTCTAAATTCCCTATATATGTGTTAGTATACTGTATTGGTGTTTTTCTTTCTGGCTTACTTCACTCTGTATAATCGGCTCCAGTTTCATCCACCTCATTAGAACTGATGTTTTTTGTCAACCACATGGGCAGTATGCTGCTATAAAGGATTGTTATACTGTGTTCCTTATGTGGCATACATAGCAGTTATTAGGGCTTCCCTGGTGCCTCAGAGGATAAAGTGTCTGCCTGCAATGTGGGAGGCCCGGGTTCCATCCCTGGGTCAGGAAGATCCCCTGGAGAAGGAAATGGGAACCCACTCCAGTACACTTGCCTGGAAAATCCCATGGATGGAGAAAACTGGTCCATCCATGGCTACAGTCCATGAGGTCGCAAAGGGTTGGACATGACTGAGTGACTTCACTTTCTTTCTTTAGCAGTTATTAAGTGATGTTGTAGAAAAATAATTAAGAAAATGAAAATGGGCACAATGAAAGTAAAATTTAAGCATTTTATAAAACAATGTATAACATACTACCATTTGTGTCAAATAGCTATATATATTTATTTGTCTATAGGTCTTTATCCATCTATGTATCTATCTACTTATGTATCTACATGCCTCTCTATTTAATAACTATGAGATAGAAGGATATAGAAAGGATATTAAGACAAAGAATAGGATATACCAATGTGTTAATAGTGAACTTGCCAATTTTATACATCTTCATTTTTCTACTGTAATAAAAAGAATGAAAAAAATAAAATAATGTTTAAAATCTCAAATTTTATAATTTCCTGAACTGAAGACTTTAAAGCCTCTATTTTATAGAAAGTCTCCAAAATGGGTAAAAATATATCTTAACAAGTCACTTTCAGTTGATGTGTGAATGTGGTTTTCAGAAGGCATGACTGAAATGTCTAAAGTAATAATGATTATCTTTTCCAATTAGGACAACAATCTAGAGTCAACCTTCTAAACGATTTACTAAGTATCAGTTTTCAGGCTGATATTATGAATCAATATGCTAACATGTTTGACCCAATTGAGATGACCCAATAAAAAGGGAAAAAGTACAGATTGGATTCATTGTCTCTAAGGCTGTGGAAGGAAGTTATACTTGAAAGGGTATTTAATGCTGATACTAATAAAGGGTCTGTGTTCTCCCTCCCTTCTCCTTATAAATTTTCTTTTCTTCAGTTGATAGTGGATGTTAAGGCTGCATATCTCAAGATAAAGTTAAAGCAGAGTTTTAGGTAATAAAACAAAATTGCACTTAAGTAGCTTTTCTTTTTCTTTTAACTTTGGTGTGAATATATCTTTTAAATGCTGTAATCAAAATATTGTGTTACATCTTTGTTACCTCAAAGTATCTGGCAAAAATGCTGCAAAATATTTTTAAAGTATTTGCTAGGTGTTGTCTTTCTATTATCGCATTCTTTTTTCCCTAGTTTCTTCTTCCTTAGAACTAGTGATGTCTAGTAACAACCCAGATTGATCCAAAGCCTTATTGCTTCTTATTCTTGGCTTCAAACATTTTGTTACAAGCATATCAAACTATTTTTAATTTTTTGAATTTAAGATCATTTTTCATAATCCTATGTCTTTCATCAGACTTTTTCTCAAATGTGCTTCCCATATTTAATTCTTTTAGCAAACTCAGAGTTGTCTGCAGGGCCTAAAATCAGTTTGTTTTTTTTTGGTGTGAAATTTTCTTGTTTAGATTCTTCAAATAGTATTTCTTTGGTATCACAGATCCCCCAGATCCTACTTTGTGGTACCGCTATTATATTCAATTTGTTCCCCTCTGGCATGATACTTATCAAGTTACATTGCACTCATTTTCTCTGTAAGATTTGAAAAAAGTCTTTGTCTTCTGTACATGGATTCTCTAGCACTGAACACCTCAAATGTACCCTGTAAAAGCTTATTTCACCAGGGAATCAATATTCCCCATCATAGCTCTTTTTGCATTAAACATTCTGACCTGATATACAATTCTCAGACTACAGTTCAAGCCAATTGTTTCATCCTCCCATTTTAAATAGAAAATGCCTGTGACAGTAATTTCCATATCATCTCAGAGGTAATTTAATGAAGAATAAAGCCAGGGGTATTTGGACCTAAATATTGAGTTTGATAGGCTCATTTATTGTGGCTGAGCCACACTTTACTAGAAATGATGAGCCCTGGCCTCAATGGAGTGGGAAATGGAGACATACACAAGTAGTAGAGAGGAGTATTTTGATTGAAACATAATTTGGGGAGGACATTAAGAAGGCTGCTAAGGTGGTTGTATTTGTACCCACTGTATTTAACTTTCTGAGTTGGAGCCTACTGTGTTGCTTGTAAAAGTGATAGTTATATAGCTTCTGCTAACTATTTCTGTCTAAGGTCTGGGAATAAGGATGTCTGTCTGATGTCAGGTTTAGCCAATAAGTAGCAGAACCATATGTCTCTGATTGGTTGGTACTGTCCCAGTTTACACTTGAAGTACGTCAATTGATGATTTTTAATCATGTTAGTGCCTCCCCCTTTCACTCTCAAAAATGTCTTAGTGAGGATGATAAATAATACATCACATTAGAAATGAGTCATCTCCTAAAGGGAGATTAATAATGGATCATAATAGTAGGAGATAATATTCATTGAATGCTGCCAAATATATTTTCACATTTAATCCTTACAACAACCCTGTAGAAAGTAACGCTTGTTATAATGATTCCATTCTTACAGAAGTAGAAAGTGAGGCACAAAAAATTCAGAAATGTGTGAAGCCAAATAGCTAATAAGCAGAAGAGGTAAGATTCAAATGTAATCTGGTTTCAGAATTTATAAGGTCAAATGTTATACCACACTGCCTCCTGGTTAAAGAGAAGAAAAAAAAAAAAAGGATGTGGAGAAGCAGATCATCAGGAGTTGCATCATTCTTCTTTTCTTCTGGTCCCATCTTTTCTTCCTTCTTTTCTCCCTCCATCCCTTGCTTCTTTCCTTCCTTCCTTCCATAAAACTTTATTGAGTATCTGTTATATGTCAGGCACTGTCCTAGGCACTGGAAGCACATCAGAAAGCAAAACAAAATCACCACACCTGGGGAGTTTGTGTTTCAGGAACTGGATATTTCTACTGTGTTTTCATGGTGCCATTTTGCAAATATTTTGATGAAAGTCAATCATTTTGCAAATATTTTGATGAAAGTCAATGTTGTTGTTGTTCAGTCACTATGTCATGTCTGACTCTTTGCGACCCAATGGACTGTAGCACACCAGGCTCCTCTGTCCTCCACTATATCCCAGAGTATGCTCAAATTCTTATCCACTGAGTCAGTGATGCTGTCTAAACATGTCATCCTCTGCTACCCTCTTCTCCTTTTGCCTTCAATTTTTCCCAGCTTCAGTGTCTTTTCCAGTGAGTCAGCTCTTTGCATCAGGTGGCCAAAAATTATAGAGCTTCAGTATCAGTCCTTCCAATGAATATTTAGGGTCGATTTCTTTTAGAATTGACTGGTTTGGTCTTCTTGCAGTCCAGGGAACCCTCAAGAGTCTTTTCCAGCACCAATCCCAAAGTCAGTGTTAATTCCTGTGTATAATGTGAACAACAAAAATAAGTTTGGTTGGTGATTATGGTGGAAGGAGTCAGCCATGAATGTACTACCCATCATGGATGAACAATATGCTTTCCCATAAACCTTGGCATTGGGCAGTCTTTTAATTCAGGAAACCTTTATGGAGTGCCCACTGGGTGTCAGGCTCTCTGGTGAGCTTTCTTCTGGAGCAGGTTACCACATCACTCTCACAACAGCAAGAGGAGAGCTGTATCTCTACTCTATGTTTCTATTATTTTTAAGTGGAATTAATCCTATGATGTATAAGCAGAATTAATCACTTTCTAATTATTATTTTTTTCTTGATAAACAACAAACATAAACAGCCATATATACTTTGTCCCCAGTGGCCAGGTTTCAGGGAAATTAAAGTACTTAAAGCTAAATTATTAACAAGCCTTTAACTCTCTTACACAATCATGTTTAGAGAAAAGCTCTCAGGTAGAATTTTAATGTCATGGTTCCTTGGAGTCTATTTAGATATGGCCTTGGCGTATCCTACCAGGGGCTTTGACCTCATTAGATGTGGTCCATTTAGCAATAGTCCTATTTGCAATGTCCCTTCCAGCACATGCACTGAAGGGGATCAAGCTCTCTGTTGTAATCATGTAGTTTGAGTGTGTACTGCAAAACAAATAAATAAGACATTGGAGAATTGTGCTGAGCCTGACATGCAATGTTTGGGACATTTTAATTACCAAAAAAATTTAGTTGTTTTCCACTCCCACTACTTTTAAACCATTTGGGAAATATTATGCAGCTATAACTTGAATGCAACTGTTTGTAGCTCCATTAAAGGTTAAATTTGCATAAGAATTAATTCATTAAATGGAAGCTGTACTATATTGAGGATGCATTATATTGTGATTGACCAAAACTCTATTTTGTTAATTAACAGTGGGAGTTATTCACATTTAGATAATACTGGTAAATAGATATCAGGAGACCCTATCAAAAAAATGGAGGAGGTCAAGCCATCTGGATACTAACTTTTTGGTTAAGTTTGTAGTCTCGAAAGTGAAAGTCACTCAGTTGTGGCCAACTCTTTGTGACCCCATGGACTGTAACCTGCCAGGCTTTTCTGTCCATGGAATCCTCCAGGCCAGAATACTGGAGTGGATAACCATTCCCTTCTTCAGGGGATCTTCCCAACCCAGGTCTTCCACATTGTAGGCAGATTCTTTACTTTCTGAGCCACTAGGGAAGCCATGGTTTGTAGGGCGATAGTGAAATAGAGTTTCTGGTATATTTGTTCTCTTATTATAATAGGATATAATATAGTATATTCAGTAAACTATCACCTGAATGAAAATTAAGGATCATAAAGATCCAAGAACACAATCGAGAAGTTAAAATCATATGAGTGTGCAGATTTGCCTAGTACAATGCGAACGGGAGAGTTGATGAACTGAGTGACAGTTGTCACTCATCTGTCACTGAGCAGTTCATAAAACATTTATGTATGTAATGAAAGTTTGTCTAAATTAAGAGCTGCAGTATGTGTCTTCAGGATAATTCATTGAATTTGTAGATTCAGTTGCGGTGAGTGTTAATTTCTGAAATTTCTACATCCATTAACAATATCATACTATTTATCTTTTATTAAAGACTCTTCATAAAAACACTCCATGAAACTGGAGCCGATTATACAGAGTGAAGTAAGCCAGAAAGAAAAACACCAATACAGTATACTAATGCATATATATGGAATTTAGAAAGATGGGGATGATGACCCTGTATGCGAGACAACAAAAGAGACTCAGATCTATAGAGAGAACTTTTGGACTCTGGAGGAGAGAGAGAGGGAGAGGGTGGGATGAGATGGGAGAATGGCATTGCAACATGTATACTATCAAGTAAGAAACGAATCGCCAGTTGATGTCAGATGCAGAATGCAGGATGCTTGGGACTGGTGCAAGGAGAGGACCCAGAGGAATGGCATGGGGTGGGAGGTGGGAGGGGATTCATGCTTGGGAACGCTTGTACACTCGTGGTGAGTTCATGTCAATGTTTGGCAAAACCAATACAGTAATGTAAAGTAAACTAAAGTTAAAATAAAAATTTTAAAAGTAAAAAAAAAACAAAAAAAAGAGTCTTCTCCAACAACACAGTTCAAAAGCATCAATTCTTCAGCACTCAGCCTTCTAAAAAAAAAAAAAAGAAAATGTAATTCAAAGAGTAAAATTCATTGCCTTTATAAAATGTATTTGGAAACATTTTTTCCTTACTTTTAGAAAAGATTGAAATGGTCATTCGAGTAATGAGAATGGTACAGTGAAAAATGATGACCTCCATAGACCATCAGTTTTGCCATTGTCTTCTATTTATACATAACCTTTCCTTGAAATAAAATTACAAATATCATTCACTACAGATTTTAAAAGGTGGCAAGTGCAGCATTATCAGGAGATGCTACCAATTTCCACAGTTATTTTATAAACAATCATTTTCACATTTAGTGCCAAATAAAACAAGTTTGAATCTGGTTTCCAGTCTGATTTTCTCTCTGAAGACCCTGAGGGTTTCTCATTGTTCTTAAAACAACAGATGTCTGTTGGGATATTCTCTTCAAGTTTACCCTTAAGTTCTGGAAAGCAGTGAAGGGTTTGAAGGTCTAATAAGGAATTTACTTAGGGATCAGCCACTTCTTTATCTTCATTCCCTATAGAAAACAGATGAGGATAGCATTCAAACAGAGACAATGACTGAACAAATATTGCCTGGTTGACTTATACATGCCTATGCTAGAGAGAGCGGTATGTGGACAAGAGTGGAAAAGTCAAATAGAGAAAAGCGGAGCTACCAGAGCCTAAGGCAACGAGCTTCTGAGGCAGGTTGCTGTGGAGGGTAACAGTCAGTTTGTTTTGTCCAGTGTTTCTCCCACTTTAGTGAGCACCCCCATTCTTACTTGGAGAATTCCATGGACAGAGGAATCTGGCGGGTTATAGTCCATGGGCTCTCAAAGAGTGGGACACAACTGAGCGACTAACACTTTCACATTCACTTTTTCACTCACTGAACTGAGATCCTTTTCTGCTAGAGGTCCTGATGGAGTAGGATGAGAGGAGAGTCTTCTGACACAGTTCCAAAGAGGAAAAAGGATCTCAGGATTCACAAGGGATTAACAAGGTGACCTTAATGTTAATTGTGTCCTACTCTTTGCAACCTCATGGACTGCAGCCTGCCAGGCTCCTCTGTCCATGGGATTCTCCAGGCAGAATACTGGAGTGGGTTGCCATTCCCTTCTCCAGGTGATCTTCCCGACCTAAGAATGGAACCCAGGTCTTCTGCACTGCAGGCAGATTCTTTGCCATCTAAGCCACAGTGCAGGGTAATATCTGAGAGCAGTTTTCTGGAATCAAAGGAAATGATGAAGGGGAATTTATACCTTTTCTCAGCAAAAGCCATTTCTCCTTTTGGAGGTTTGAGCTTTATTGCTTCTCATCAATTTTGCTCCTTTTTTTCTTTCTGTAGCTCCATGCTCTGTGGTGTCTCTCTCTGCTCTGTTACTTTACATGTAAACGATGTCTGATAGGTTTTTGCTGATGTTGTTATTTTGCTAATAGTATCAGCTTAGGCCACAGAATAGAAGTAACAAATGTCCTTTCCTCTTTCTAAAGAATGGTGTTAGTCCCAGAAGCTGGACCTCCAAAGGGAGGGCTCAGGTAACCCTGATACTCGACAGCCAGGTGGTTGACTTCAACCTTTTCTCAATGTTTATTCTCACCTTTATGTTGTGAGAGCAGGAAACAGCACAAGGAGTCTGAAGCAGACGAGGAGCGAGGACCAGGAAAATAAAAAAGTCAGATCAAGCTCTCCTTCTCTCTGCTGCCAGCTAAGAAAAGGCCAGACCTCAGCTAGGGAAAGGCAAGAAGCTTGTCATAGTTTGTGAGATACATGTTTTGGTTTTGATTAGACTGGACTTTTTGACGCTAAAAAGAGTCGCTTATACAATTCTTTTTGGGAGGGAAGTCAGAGTGACAATGACTTTTCTTTATTATTATTAATTATATTTTTATTTTATATTAGGGTATAGTTGATTTATAATGTGTTAGTTTCAGGTGTATAGCAAAGTGATTCAGTTATACATACACATGTGTCTATTCTTTTTTATATTTTTTTCTCATGTAGGTTATTATAGAGTTCTCTGTGCTATATAGTAAGTCCTTGTTGAGTATCTATTTTATATATAGTAATGTGTATATGTTAATTCCAACCTCCTAATTTACCCCTCCCCCGACCTTTCCCCTTGGGTTACTATGTTTGTTTTTGCAGTCTGCCAGTCTGTTTTATAAATAAATTTATTTGTAGCATCTTTTTATATTCCACTTGTAAGTGATGTCATATGATATTTGTTTTTCTTTGTCTGACTTCACTTAGTATAGAAGCCAGGAAGGAAGACCTAACAGTAAGTTTTAAACTGGTGAAATAAAGTTATTATTTGATTGCATATGTATGAGTTCAACCCAAGAAATATGCCATTGGCCAGTGTAATATTTCGTTCTTTGATTTTTTTAGGGTTGCCTTGAAATCTTTAATGAATAGCATGTTAATTTTAGGAAGTGACCGTTGAGTTCTTACTGTTGCTTAGTTGCTAAATTGTGTCCAGCACTTTGCAACCCCATAGACTGTAGCCCTCCAGGCTCCTCTGATGGTGGAATTACCCAGGCAGGCAAGATACTAGAGTGGGTTGCCATTTCCTTTTCCAGGAAATCTTCCCGACCCAAGGATTAAACCTGCATATCCTGCTTAGCAGGCAAAATTTTTACCACTGAGCCACCTGGGATAGATAGATAATTTCATTCTATTGGCTGTTTTCAAGGTCAAAAGATGAATATGGAAATTCAACTTGAATAAGCGTGACTTTGTGGATCAGTGTGTCTAAATTAGATCAATGGGGAGAAAGAAAGGTAGAAAGTCTAGTATTTTATCTCTGTCTGATTAATTTGTGCCCCAATTTGTAAAGTCTGCATCAACTTCGACAAAGCTAATTTCCCCATTGCATATGTGGTTTGCTAACGTGTTACCTTTCTCTGGGACGTCTTTTAGCTCCCTGACATGTGAAAAACACCTATTCATCTTGTGTATCACACCGTCTATGTAACCTTTCACCATACCACAGTCCGCTCTCTCTCCCAGATAGAGCTGACTGCTTGCTATTTGTTTCAACACTGAACACTTTTCAGACTTTTCTGAGTCCGTTTATTGCAGCTGTTTATTTAGAAGTCTGCTTTTGTCTAATTAATGTGTGAGCTCCTTGGGGCAGAGACTTTGCCATATTTCTACTTGTATTCCTAAAATATCATGCTTTGGATACACTAGATGCTCAACAAGTATTTATTGAATAAATTAAGGAATATCTTCAGAGAATGGCCTTGTTTCCAAATTGAGAAGAAACTGGGTAGATGGTCCAAAGTGTCAGGAATATCAAGGGAGGGAGGGTAAAATTCAGGTATTATTGCCCAGAGACTCCAAAATTTGTTACATGATTGCCTTCTTCAATCCCCCAGAGTTAAAGATTTTATTACTTCATTATTTATTGAAATTTAAATTTAAATAGAGTGATTCAGTTACTAATTGCATGTGCATGCAAATATGCAAATCTATTTATCTTTAGTTTGTTTTTCCTCAGTGAACCTATGATTTGAAACAATGTAGCATTCTGTAGTTGAAATCACACAACTGCTACATTTGTATATTTCTTTTATTCATTATTTTCTGTTTCTCCTTGCATTACAAACAGATTAATATGTTTGCTGAAACAGGGATAAATTTTAATTCTTGATGAGTCACCTCAATATTTAGACTACTTGTGTTCAATCACTGTGAAGTTGGTGAAGACCATGTTTACAGTCAGAGTAAATTTAATTATATCAATTGTTGCTTGTAGATAGTTTGATTGCTTATATTCAGTTTGTTATATGAGACATTTGTAAGCACTTAGCAGTTCAATCAATCGTTTATGCAATAAACTATCTTTCAAAAAGTAATTACTTTCAAAGTATTGGTGTATTCTCTTACAATATAACACATAATCTTCTACTTGTGTTTTGATGCTGAAAAAACAGTTCCAGTTCAGAAAAATTGTAAAATGAATTTGGTGGACATCTGCCTTGAGACTGTGACAATTACTTAAAAATTATTTCATGATAGTATACTTAGTGACATTGGAATACAGTTTAGCTTGTGGCAACCAGGCCAGTTTTCAACTGCTTTTGCAGCAGTATATGTGTTTATTCAAGACTCAGAGACTCAGCTGGCATGATGTTATTGGTAAACTGAGAGCTATTCACAGGGCTATTTAGGAGCATGCACCACCTGAAAACAGACATTGTAAATGTCTGAAATTGGATAAAAATAGATCTTAATCTTAGAATTTATTTTGTAGGTAAAGCAGATTCTGTTTGTACATTGTGCTGCCTGCTACACATAGGTTCTAGAAATGTACAACTGGCAATTGTTCCAAGGAATTACATCACAGAGGGCATCACTGTAGCAATTCCCCATACTTTAATAAGATTGCTGGACATGATACACTGGAGAATCCCTCTGCTGGATGATTCATTGTATTCCCTGGCATAGATATCACACTATGCAGTGGGGCTATGATCATTAAATGATGACCTGGAGAAAGCGAATAAATTGGAAAAGTTTAACATTTTATTCTGGAAGCATATCTGTTACATAGTTAAGCAGTAATTAGTTATCCCAGGCAAAGTGAAGTTGCAAACACATTGAGAATGAAGTTTCTAAATTTCATTGATCAAATGCCCAAAGTTATACTTTTAGTCCAAATGACTTAATTAAATATAGGGCTTAAGAATTCATCCTCTGGTTAGATCATGTCATTTTAAGCAGGCAAACCAATAATTTAGATTTGTTGGAGGTATCTTGTACTCCTTTATTTGTAAATTAATATTCATTGCTTTTGACACAATTTGTCCTCAGTTTTGCAGCACATTGTTAAAGTTAATTGTCCCTCAAGTGGTCTTCTCACTCTAAGGGAGTTACCTGGCCAGTCCATGATGGGTTTTAGGTCTGCTATTATGACAATGGGAATCTTGGAGGAGGGTTATAGCTGCTAAAGTGATGCAGGTTCTAGTGGAGGATTGGGAGTAGCTGGGTCTACCCCCACAAGGTCAGTTTATGATGGAGTGACCGGATACACTATCAGGCAATAGTGGGAAAGTCTATATTCTACATTAACGCTATTGTTTACTTTTGGTAAGCTACTTCATTATCCCAGTCTTCAGGGTCTTCTTCACCTGTAAAATTAGGTGGTTGAATGATGGTAAAGTTCCTTTTAGCTCCAGTCTTCTATGATTAAGAATTAGCATGGATACTACATAGTTGATATACAACAACCCTGTTTCTTCCTTTTTCTGCGAATGCTGCTAGGTTAAAGTTTATTTTGTTTTACATTAAGTGGCTATATACTATCACTTTCAGACCAGGATAGTTAAGAAGCAGGTCTAACTTTTGGGCCTTCTTTCCAGTTCTGCTGGTGAACACAAGACCAAGAAATGGCAGATCACAAGGTGGAGGTAACATGGGTCTCTTAATCACCATTAAGGGGGAAGAGTTACTCTTTGGTCAAGAATACCCCCTTTTGGAATTAATATGAATTAGAAGAAGTTGAGAATTTAATTGCTTATCTGTGTTATTACTGTAATTAATAGTTTGCAGCTGCTAAGTCACTTCAGTCGTGTCTGACTCTGTGTGACCCCATAGNATTTAATTGCTTATCTGTGTTATTACTGTAATTAATATTTTGCAGCTGCTAAGTCACTTCAGTCGTGTCTGACTCTGTGTGACCCCATAGATGGCAGCCCACCAGGCTCTGTCGTCCCTGGGATTCTCCAGGCAAGAACGCTGGAGTGGGCTGCCATTTCCTTCTCCAATGCATGAAAATGAAAAGTGAAAGTGAAGTCGCTCAGTAGTGTCTGACTCTTTGCGACCCCATGGATTGCAACCTACCAGGCTGCTCCATCCATGGGAATTTCCAGGCAAGAGTATTATTATGTTAATGTTTTGTTAATGTTTGGCAAAAGCAATACAGTAATGTAAAGTAAACTAAAGTTAAAATAAAAATTTTAAAAAAATAAAAAAAAATAAATAAAAAGTTTAGTGTGCAAAAAAAAATAAATAAATATAATTTCCCTCAAAAGTGGTAGAAAAATACATTGTTAACAATGGCACCCCACTCCAGTACTCTTGCCTGGAAAATCCCATGGGTGGAGGAGCCTGGTGGGCTGCAGTCCATGGGGTCGAGAAGAGTCGCATACGACTGAGTAACTTCGCTTTCACTTTTCACTTTCGTACACTGGAGAAGGAAATGGCAACCCACTCTGGTGTTCTTGCCTGGAGGATCCCAGGGACGGGGAAGCCTGGTGGGCTGCCCTCTATGGGGTCACACAGAATCGGACACGACTGAAGTGACTTAGCAGCAGCAACAGTATAAAAATTAATCAGTAATTACAGATTATTTAATGATTACATTATTAATCAGAAATCAGTTCCCTGAAAGATCCCAGAAAGAGGCAAGGGAAAAAAAAAAAAAAGAGTACTAGAGTGGGGTGCCATTGCCTTCTCCAAACTAATAGTTTGGGAATATCTAAAATTATAAAATAATATGCCAATTGAGAGTCTTCTCTGTTTTATCTGTCCGTATAGAAAATCCTAAATATTCCACCAAAAAAGTATTAGAAATAATAAAAAGAACTGAATAAAATTGCAGGATACAGAATCAACATACAGAAAATAGTTGCATTTCCATATGCAATTATAACAATAAACCATTTGAAAGAAATAAAGGAAACTGTCTATATATTAATATCCTTTATGGGAGAACATTGCAACTAGTGAATAGATAGAATTTTGGAAACATCATCTTCGATGATACTAAGGCAACAAATTAGATTTTTTTTTTTAGAGCTACCTTCTCTAAAATATTTAACAGATTCCCTGAAAACCATCCAGGATGTTCGAAGGACATCTAGCTAACCTAAGTGATAGACTTGCCATTTAGAAAAATAAAAATTGAATGCCCTGGAAATAAAAACAGTTTAATTAAAGATATTGAGTAAGATGGGGAGAAAAAGTATTTTTCCTATTTTAATTAGTTCCTGAAACATTAAACAGGGGAAAGAAAATGGTGGCATTATTGGTTACCTGGACTAGAAGGATTAGTGAATATTTTGTTTTAATTCTAATACCCTAACTTCAAAATGAGGAAACTGCAGTAAAGATGAAAAGTATATTCACATACCATAATTAGTGGCAGTATTAGAATTATAGTCCTACGTACTATTGACCAGTTTAGGGGGTGAGACCATATCTGGCAGGCTTGTTCCCCATCTCACAGCTAGAGATTTCTATCCTAACTTTACCTCTGCTGCTGCTGCTGATGATGATACAGATTTAAAACTTAGATAACATTTATATAGCAGGCATGCTAAGTTGCTTCAGTCATTTCCAACTCTTTGCAACCCCATGAACTGTGGCCCAACAAGCTCCTCTGTCCATGGGATTCTCCAGGCAAGAATACTGGAGTGGGTTGCTATGCCCTTCTCCATAACATTTATATGGAGCCAGACACAATTTTATATGTTTTATAGATATTATAGATAGATACATCTCTTCCCTGGTGGCTCAGATGGTAAAGCCTCTGCCTACAATGCGGGAGACTGGGGTTTGATCCCTGGGTTGGGAAGATCTCCTGGAGAAGGAAATGGCAACCCACTCCAGTATTCTTGCCTGGAGAATCCCATGGACGGAGAATCCTGGTAGGCTACACTCCATGGGGTTGCAAAGAGTCGGACACGACTGAGCTACTTCACACACACATAGATATTAATTCTTTCTCGCAACAACTGAGGACTCATAGATCTTACCTTCCAGAATTCAGAGACCTGGGTAGTCGTAGTCTGTTGATATATGATGGTGTATCACTTCTAAGATTAGGTTTTATAAGACACTGAGGATTCTGTCTTGGGTGCACGCTCTTATGCTCTGTCTCTCTTGGATTATTCCCCCAACTGCCATGTCATAAGCAGCTCTATAGGGAAGGCCAAGTGATGAGGAAGTGAAACCTCTTGCCAATAGTTATCTGAGTGAGTTTAGAAGATCCGAGGGCCCCAGGTGAGCCTTCAGGTGACTGCAGCCTCCATCAATAGTTTGTTGAAAGTTCATGAGATATCATGAGCTAGAACCACATAGCTAACCTGTTCAGAGATTTCTGCATTGTATTTAGGCTACTATTCCCAGCTGTATTAACACCAAATTGTTATTGTTGTTGTTGATGATGACATTCATTGCTTTTAGTTTCTATGAATAATGGTTTTTAAAGGCTGCAGTTTAGAGTCTGTCCCAACTGTAAAGATTTGCAATTGCTTGGTAGTTTCAAAGTAGGAAAGTCTAAGAAGTAGACCAGAGATAATTTAGGCAGAAGAGTTTCACTGTATGTCATTGATGCACAGAAGTTAAGAAAAGGTGAAAAAGTGGGATGCATTAGCTGAGAAGAAGGGTGCTGAGAATGGGCCCTTATTTCAGACAGATAATTGCCTTTTGTCTGTTAAACTGGGATCTGAAAGCTGTTTCCTTGGTTACAGGGGATTTGATGCTCAATAGTCAAAAGTAAAATGATTTCAAGAGTGTTTGTTTTATAGCTGAGTGGGCCAAGAGAAAATATCAGCTTTCCTTGGCCTAATATATTCTCTTTATATGACTCTGGTGATGTCAAGCTTAGCATATTATCTGGCATGAATCACTGATACTCAACAGCTGAAGATATTGGAAAATGTGGTGTGTTTCATGTGACCTAAATATAAAAAAGATTCAAAATGAATGACTTTGAGAAATAATTCATGGGCTACATTTGTAGGATTAATATAAATACTTCAGTCACATTACACCTATGATAGTTTCAAAAATATATTTAAGAATTTGTATCAAGGACACTGATATTAAAAGGTAAGAACTTCATAGTTGGGCTGACTGTTGAATCTAAATAGAAAAATAGGACAAATTAGAAAAACATTGAAAAAGTATTGCAGATTGGATGCATCTTTAATCCTGCCAGGACAGACCTCACAGTTACTATAACATAGTAGGTGGGTTATACCCCTGAGGAGTCTTCCTGGACTCCCTTGGCAGTTAGCTGATATGCCAGCTTTATCCTCATATACATGCCCATAGACTTTCTCATAGTTTTGTGATCATTGTTTGCATGAATGTTTCTGACCATTCCTGTCATGAACCAAGTATTATTTATCTTTATATCACAGTATGTGTACATAGCTTGGCATGTATTAGGAGCATAATAAAATGTTAAGAGAATTGAAAAAAAACTTAAAATGATAGTATTTAGAAAACATAGTGATTCATACATTTTTATTACAAGTATACATTACTCCTACTAGAGACTTGTTTGGCAGAACTCTACAATGCCATTTTTTTCCCATTTTTAAATGAAGGAGATATATTGTATTTTCTAACAATATAAATACTTTTAAAGGTCAAACATTATAAGGAGCTTAAACATGGAATTTGCCATAATAATTTGATTCTACATGCTATTTTGCATGTTATTACAAAAATCTACCTTTATGAAATTTAAGTAGAATCTAAAATAGATATTTATTTATACTTTTCAGGGTGTTTTAAATGATTCCACCCATTCTTTCTTCACTTGTGCAAGTTTCTAGTGTGCCTGTTATGTTCCTGGCACTATTCTAAGCTCAGAATCTTCAAAACCTAGTGCCTGGTATAAAAACTTCCTGTAGTCAAAAAGCTTACATTTCAGTGATGGGAAATATAAAATGAAATTATGCAGAATATCAAGAGTTCTTGTTTAGACATGCTAAATTTAAGAAGCCTAATAAATACCCAGAAATATTGAGAATGAAATATATATATAGAGAGAGAGAGCTTAGAGGAGGGATCAGGGCTGGAGATAAAGAATTAGTATGTAATCATGATATGTAAAGATTGGGTTATGGATAGATTTGTCTAGGGAGACTGTCAATTTTAAAGAAAGAAGGAGAGAAAGATAGGAAGGAAGGAAAGAAAGAAAATAAAAAGAGATCAGAACAGTACATGGATGCTTCAATATTAGATGTCTGGCAAAACAGGATTATCTTTTCAAAAGATTACCATGAGGTATATGATGCCAAGAAACCAAAAAGGATGAAGATGGGAAGTATTTAATAACATGAGAGTAGCTTGTGCTATGAAAATTAGAGCGGACACAGACAGAAAAGTAACCATTGGATTTTACAAGATGATGGACCTCAGTGACCTATGTATTCTACTGCTATTCGTGATAATAATGGTAATACCACTCTTAATAGCAAACACCCACATAGCACTAAAGCCCAGATACTGTTCTAAGTGCTTAACAGGTTTTGTGCGATTTAATTTATGATTAATATGAGAAACATCTTATTGGAGTGATGATTGAAAGTATCTAATTGGGTTGGGTTGAAACAAGAATGAGAAGTAGTTATATTAGCTATCTGTTGCTACATTAAAAAAAAATATATATATATCCCCAAACAGCAGCTTAAAAAACAGCAAACATTTATTATCTCATCATTTTTACAAATTAGGAATTCAGAAGTATTTTGTTGATTGGTTCTGCCTCCGGGTCTCGTGAAGTAGCAGTCAGCTGCTGGGTGGGGCTGCAGTGGGCCTGAAAGGTCCTGCTGTAAAATGACTCAGTCATAAAGCTGCCGGCCGGAGGGCTCAGGTCCTCAGTGGCTGTTCTCAGGAGGCTAAGCCTTTCCACAGGGCCCGTCCCCAAAGGGCGGCAGCTTTTCCCATAGAAGACGAGATCAAATGAGGAGAAAGTTGTGCTACTTTGTGACATTCTCAAAAGTTACATCACATCACTTCTGTTGTTTCTCTATCAAAAGGAAATTCCTAACAAAAATTTCTGCTCTGCCTTTTAAAGCAAATGTCAAAGACTGTGTGAACATATTTTAAATCATTACTTCAGTGGTAAAGGAGGGAGGACTCCAGATATATGCAAGTACTTTGAGAATTTTCTTTTGAAAAGGGTAGAAGAGAGATGCGATATTCACTGGAATGAAATGTGGAATGAAAGGGGTGTGTGTGTGTGTGTGTGTGTGTCTGTGTGTGTCTGTGTCTGTATGTGTGTGCATGCTCATTTGTGTTTGTCTCTTTTTGATCCCATGAACTGTAGCCCACCAGGCTCCTCTGTGCATGGAATTTTCTAGGCAAGAATACTGAAGTCGTTTGCCATCTCCTACTGTAGGGAATCTTCCCAATTCAGGGATCAAACTCACATCTCTGGCATCTCCTGCATTGCCAGGCAGATTCTTTACCACTGCACCATCTGTGAAACCCCAAAAACGAGAGTACTCCGGATTTAAGACAGAAAGTGAGTTGGGGGTTGGCTTGGAGAGGAGGAAAATGAATTTACTATGGAAGGTATAATAGTACTGTCTGGCTTTTGCAAGTGCCCATTTGAGATTCATGATCATAAATATAAGTAAGTCCAATCAGCACACTTGTGGGATTATGACTATTTTAGACCAGATTACCACATGCCTGAATGATTATCATAGTTGTCCAAATGGTTCTCTTTCCTCCAGGTTTCTTTCCCCAGCTACTACCACATCAATCTCCTCAAAATAATTTTCTTCATAAGTTAATCTCTAGGCCAACAGCTTCATTGTTTCTTCTTGAACTTGAAGGTCAAATGCTTAGAATTTAATCCCTAGGTCTGTCATCAAATAGCCTTAGACTGTGTCTCCAACCACAACAAACCATGAAATATTTTCCATTAGATAGTGACTATTTTGCATTTTAATGATATTTTTGTATTTTAGATTGTATGGAAATTTTTGGAATAGAGCATTACCAGTTTCAGGAAGCCCAGCAAGGTGGTCATCATGAAATGTGATGATGACCTCAGTTAAAACATTAGCGGTGACAAGAAAGATGAGTTTCAACAAAGGATGAGAGATATTAAAAATGTAAAATGACTTGGACATAGGGATAAAGTGATAGGGGGGTGTCTAAAATTACAAATAGATTTTGATTTTTTACTTACATGATGGTATAGATGCTAGTAACATTCATGAGAAACTTGATTAAAAAAGGAGAAGCAAGATGA
>SJYQ01000081.1:278867-297593 GCA_006410935.1 Redunca redunca
TTTTTATATATATATATATATATATATATATATATATATATCATACCATCCTCACAGTCATCCTACATACCATCTTTACTTTTATGGTGCATAAAACAAGGAGACAAATAATTTCCCAAAGGTCATACAACCTTGGAACTGGTAAAGCTAGACCATAACACACATCTGTTTTGCTACTTGGCCTTTTTCTTTGAATTTATATCTAGTTATAAACTCCATTGTATTTCACAGAGTCCTAGTTCTTCATCACAGAATAAATTGCTAGGAACTATTACCTCTTTTAGGCTCCCCTCCTAAATGTCATTTTCTCAGGGAGGCCTTTCCTAATCTCTCATATTAGCTAAGTTTCCCTGTTCCATTCTACCAAGGCACCTGTCCATCTTTTATGCTTTATGCAACACTTGTTATATTTATAACTGTTTCCATTTCTGTCTCTTCCACTAAATAATCTCCGTGAAGATGGGGACATTTTCTCTCTGGCACTATTAAAACCCAGCCCTAGCACAAAGTCTGGTGCAGAGCAGTCATTCAATAAACATTTTGTGAATTGATTTTTGAGATTTCAGACTATAGACAGGCCTAGAGAAATGACATTTGTGTGTTTAAATTCATTGTAACAAAATTCCATAAGTACAATAAGAAACTCTTCTTGATAATAAGAGCAGAATAAATGCAGTTTTGAGATGGGACAATGCTTTCAGGATGTAAAGGCCATGTTAATGTGAAATTCTTTCTGCTTCATTAAAAGCCTGTCATGGAGTTCTCAGAAATAGCCTTGACAGCATTTTGCTTGCTGTGCTGTCAAAGTGTATGTCTTAGGCCACTGTGCTAAGGAGTCTAGCATTGACTACAGGTTTGTTTCCATGGACACCTATCAGGAGAAGATAGAAAATAAACTAGACTGAAACATAAGGCAATATCATACTGAAGTTTTAATAGAGGTAGAATTAACATAAAAATAGCTCACCCACTGCAATCATAAAAATGTCAGATATTAAAGTGATAAAAATAAATTTGGTATTTTATCTTTGCTTTTTATCATTTTAAACTCTTTGTAAAGTAGCAATATTTAAACAAATAATTAGGTAAGATGTATGCTCTTAATGTTTTAATTGTTAATTCTGATGATTACAAAGGTGAATAATTTCTCTTTTAGAGGAGATAACCCTCAAACAGATAACTTGGAACCAGGTAGAGAAAAAATATGGTTGGTTTTATTATTTAATTTCATATTGGAATGTTAACACTGAATAAAGCCAATCATAAAACCACATTTTAATACACATAGAAATAATTATTCATATAAATACATAAATGTGAAAAATATAATCTATGTAAATCTATGTAAATGGATAGTTATAGTGAATTAGTATACAGCATGATTGAGTGGATTGCTCAGGGTTTCATTAAATAAAAAAGACTAAAGACCTGGATTAGCAAGAAAAAGCTTTTTTTGCTCTATTTCAGTTGCTTTAGGTTGTTAATCTGGTCCAAGATGATCAACTTCTCATTAATCATAATAATTAGGGGTAGATTTACTGAGCATTAATGTAATTTTCAATCATGCTAATAGTTGTGCAATCCTCTGTTCATTAATATAAATGAGGTAAATTAGAACCATGACATTATAAAGAAGAGGCAGAAGCTGTGGGAACTTTCATGGATCTTCCCTAAACCCCATTAATTTAATTGTAATATGTTGTTCCTCAATACTTATTTTCACTCTCTTTATTTTCCATTGCTAATGGTTCTTCAGATTGGTTAATGAGCATACTAACCTCTTAATTAAAGTGACTGCCATAGTGTGGTCTAAATCATACATACTTATCTTGTCTCATTACCTTTAACCCTTTTGCACACGTTCAGTCAACAGGCATTTATGGAATAGTCACTCATGCAATTTGGAATTGAGTACACCAGTGTAATACAAAAGAAATAAGAAGCATCCCACCATTCAGAAGGTCACAGTCTAGAAGACAGTGTAGATTGGATTGATATCATTATTTAAAATATAATAACAGGTCCAAAATAAAAACTTTTCTCTTTGTGGCATGCTTAAACTTTTTGTGTATATCCAAAGATGTCTAAATTAATTATTTTCTTCATCTCTCATTTTTGTTTAGAAAGCCCCAGAGAGGCCTTTCCTGAAACATTGCCTAAACTGGGTCCTCATTTTATGGTCTTATCTCAGCTTTTATATTTTTCCTCATAGCATTTAACAGATTTGTGTGTATGTGTGATTATTTATTTAATTTTTCTTACTGTAGTTCATAAGCAAATCAAGGGCAGGAACCACAACTGTATCCTCAGATTCTATCACATTTTCTGGTACACTGTGATGCCCAATTAATATTTATTGGTGAATAAATGAGTGTATTTATGGTGCTTATTCACATAGTTAATCATAAAGACGCTTGCTTGATTTTAGAATCTAGAATATGACCAAACGTCCTATTGCATAAAAGAAAATCTTGGATTGGGTCTTAGAAGTTTTTTTCCATTTGAGCAATAGAGTCATCTACATTGGGAGAATTTATTTTTCAAATCCATTGACTGGAGAAGAAACCTCACCAAATTGGAGGAAATAAATCTCTGGACCAGAAGACTGTTTGTCTTCAACTTTGTTAGTTATATGGACTTGCAATGACTGATCTCATTCGATCACTGAGCAGATACCCCACTTTCTTTGTTTTGGGCATTAGAAATGACTCCAGGGATGTCATATATGGCAAGGTCCTTTTGGTTCTTTCTGTTTGTTTTTTGAACAAACCATGCAGCGTGTGGTTTCCTAGTTCTCCCACCAAGGATCAAACCCAAGCCCCCTAAAATGGAAGCATAGAGTATCAACCACTGGACCACTGGGAAGTCCTACAAGGTCTTTTTTAAAAAAGAACTTAATCTAGTTGAAGAATCTGTAGTATGAGGCACTCAAGCAACTTGTAAATGGAAGAACTGGGATTTGAACTTATTGCAGAGGACTAACATATGTGCTACTTCCACTAAAATACAGCTATTACAAAGAAGTCTGGACTTCACTGAAAACAACAGTAAAAGAATCTGCAGTAAAGAATCTGTAAACAATCAGTAAAGAATCTGCCCACTAATGTAGGAGGTGCAAGAGATGCAGGTTCAGTTCCTAGGTTGGGAAGATGACCTGGAGAAGGAACTGGCAACGTGGTCCAGTATCCTTGGCTAGAAAATTCCATGGATAGAGCCTGGCAGGCCACAGTCCAAGGGGTCGCAAAAAGTCAGAAATGACTGAGAGACTGGATACACACACACACACACACACACACACACACACACACAAAACAGTAGCAACATCATGGTTCTGGCACAGTTTAAGTACAGAAGGTACATATTCTGCATTTGTCATTGTTTAATGTGGCAAGATGGTGACTGCAGCCATGAAATTAAAAGACGCTTACTCCTTGGAAGAAAAGTTATGACCAACCTAGATAGCATATTCAAAAGCAAAGACATTACTTTGCAGACTAAGGTCCGTCTAGTCAAGGCTATGGTTTTTCGTGTGGTCGTGTATGGATGTGAGAGTTGGACTGTGAAGAAGGCTGAGCGCCGAAGAATTGATGCTTTTGAAGTGTGGTGTTGGAGAAGACTCTGGAGAGTCCCTTGGACTGCAAGGAGATCCAACCAGTCCATTCTGAAGGAGATCAGCCCTGGGATTTCTTTGGAAGGAATGGTGCTGAAGCTGAAACTCCAATACTTTGGCCACCTCATGCAAAGAGTTGATTCATTGGAGAAGACTCTGATGCTGGGAGGGATTGTGGGCAGGAGGAGAAGGGGACGACAGAGGATGAGATGGCTGGATGGCATCACGGACTTGATGAACGTGAGTCTGAGTGAACTCCGGGAGTTGGTGATGGACAGGGAGGCCTGGCATGCTGCAATTCATGGGGTTGCAAAGAGTCAGACAAGACTGAGTGACTGAACTGAACTGAATGTGGCAAGAAAATAGAGGATAAATTTGAGAGGCAAGAGAGGGGGATAGAATGAAAAACAGCAGGCCAAATAAGAAACCATTGGTTTACAATGTTATGTTAGTTTCAAGTGTGAAGCAAAGTGATTCAGTTATACATATACAAATATATATACATATATATTCTTTTTCAGATTATTTCCCCATATATGTTTATCATAAAGTATTGAGTATAGCTCTCTGTGCTATACACAGTTAGGTCCATGTTGTTTATCTATTTTATATACGGTAGTATATGTGTGTTACTCTCAAATTTCTGATTTATCCCTCCCCCTCAGCCTTTCTTCTTTGGAAAGGATAAGTTTGTTTTCTAAGTATGTAAGTATGTTTCCATTTTGTAAATATGTTTATTTGTATCATTGTTTTAGATTCCACCTATAAGTGATATCATATATTTGGCTTTCTCTGTAAATTAGCTATGCTTCAATGAAAAAAAATGACGGTATTAATAAATGAGAAACCAGTGCTTACTCTGGCCGAAGTAATAGCAGTGAAAATTAAGGGAAAAGGAAAAGAATGGATTTCCAGTGAAAGGGCTATGGACAAATGTGGGAGTAAGCAGAGATGTGGGTGAGAGAAAGGATGGGGTTAAATAAGATCTATTTGTAGTTAGTCACCTGGATGGATGATGCTGATTATCACTGAAGTAAAGGATATGTCCTGAGAAACAGGCTAGAGAAAGAGAAAAAGAAATCAGGCTTTTATTTCTTTTTGAATAGTGTACGGACAGATTGAAAGTGGGGCTGAGAGTTTCCTGAGATGTGATGGGCATGTTTCTGCTGTCCAGTAGCTGCTGCTGTTGCCTCCACTGCCATGGCTGCTGCTGCTGCTGGTCCTCCTATTCTTGAACAGTTATTCTCAGCTATGTATTGAAATAGGTCTCTTGTACAATATTGTAAAGTAATTAGCCTCCAATTAAAATAAATAAATTTTAAAAAAGAAGAAAAAAATGAAATAGGTCTCTCAATGTACATTTTCTCTAAGTCTTCACAGCAAACTTATGAGATAAATGCTCATCTTTATTTTATACTGAGTAAACTAGTAATTAAGCATTGCTGAGTATCACAAAATTAATGAATGTCATAGCAAGAGGTTCAAACTGATTCCAATGCTGATGCCCCTTCCAGTGGCTTCCATCTACTCTATTTCAAACTATTTGTGTTTCAAGTACCTGTGGGATATCTGGGTTTGCTAATTTGTGAAGTGTGGATAATAACAAAAGGAGAAGGCAATGTCACCCCACTCCAGTACTCTTGCCTGGAAACTCCCATGGATGGAGGAGCCTTTTAGGCTGCAGTCCATGGGGTCGTGAAGAGTTGGACACAACTGAGTGACTTCACTTTCACTTTTCACTTTCATGCGTTGGAGAAGAAAATGGCAACCCACTCCAGTGTTCTTGCCTGGAGAATCCCAGGGACAGTGGAGCCTGGTGGGCTGCCTTTTATGGGGTCACACAGAGTCAGACAGGACTAAAGCAACTTAGCAGCAGCAGCAGCAGCAAACACATGTGAAAGTGTGAAACGAAGCTATGCTAGCTAGTGCGGAATATTATTAATATTATTGAAAAGCTCCTAATTTCTTGTGTAATTCAATATAATTAATTTCTAGAAAAGAATTTGATTCAACTGTGGATTACTAAGTGGTTTGCAATACCAGGCAAAAATTTGGGGGGTGTTTAATTTATCCTCTGTTTAGTAACTCCAGTAGCAACAGGATTGATATGACAGACTTTTAAAAGATGAAGCTACAAAGAACTACAGAGATTATTTAATAAAGGGGTTTATATGAAAAAAACAAAGAAAACAAGAGATCTGAGCTGAAGTTGCAACTAATGGCCCTTAAGTTGTATCCAGAGTGACATGTTTTTCTCTCACCTAGCGTCAGCATTTGTGTCCTAACCATGATCTCCACAGTTAGCTGCAGTCCCCACCACTCCCTATTGTTTAGTCCCAGACAGATTTCACTCATTCACCTGCCTCCCCATAATGCTTGTGTTTGTGACAGGTTATTTAGATTTTTGTTTTATACTATAAATTAATTCTACAGGAAAAAAACAGAATGTGTGGTTCAAAATTCATTGTCTTTTGGGGTGTTAAACTTACCACTGAATTTTTCCTTTAAGGAAGAATCCATTAATCTGCTAGAATTGCCATAACAAAATAATACAGACTGGGTGATGTAAAGAACATGAATTTGTCATCTTACAGTTTGGAGACTGGAAGTCTTAAGGTCAAGGGTTTGACAAGTTTGGTTTGTTTTAAGTCTCTAGCTGCAGGTGGTTGTCTCAGTGAGTCCTCTTTGGCTTTTCTCTATTTGGGCATCACTGGTGTCTCTATCTCTTCTTATAAGGACTCCAGTCATATTGGATTAGGTCACACTCATAGGAACTCATTTGAGCTTAATTACCTCTTTAAAAGCCCTATTTCCAAATACAGTTATACTCAAAGATACTGGAAGTTAGGACTTGAGCAACTGAATTTGGAGGAGAGCACAATACCATCCATAGCAAATAGTTTCTGTTGAATGAATAAAGGAATGTTGTTTTAAAATGATTGAGACTGTATCTTCCTTAGACAGCTGATCTGCACTGTTTTTGTTNGATTGTTATTTTTAGATTAGATTAATGTTATATTAGTTCTAATTGGTATTTCTTACTAAAATATCTCTAAATTTTGAAAGCTTATTTCATGTAATTATGTTTGTAGGAAAAACTGTTAACATACACCTTTTTGCCTAAAGAACTTATTTCAGGTTTGATTTTGCATTTACAAAATCTAAATAGGAGTGAGATAACCTTTAACAAAATTGGACCACTCAGCTGATTTCTCTGCAGTGACACACAAGAAAAAATATATTAAAAATATGTATGTACTCAAGTGAGTCACTCAGTCATGTCTGACTCTTTGTGACCCCATGGACTGTACAGTCCCTGGAATTCTCCAGGGCAGAATACTTTTCCCTTCTCCAGGGGATCTTCCAAGCCCAGGGATTAAACCCAGGTCTCCCACATTGCAGGTAGATTATTTACNTCCCTGGAATTCTCCAGGACAGAATACTTTTCCCTTCTCCAGGGGATCTTCCAAGCCCAGGGATTAAACCCAGGTCTCCCACATTGCAGGTAGATTATTTACCTGCTTAGTCACAGGGAAGCCCAGGTATGTACTAAGGTGCATTTAATTTGCCAGTGATGTAACTTTTTCACAGTTTTTGTCTAAATTAATCACAGAAAAGATAGCAAAAATGTGGAAAAGTAGCTTTTTAAAAAACTATATTTGCCTTGAGTGTGGGCAGAGTTTTTGACTGCAATGGGATAGTTGCTCCTTTGATTAGGCTACCTTATGTAACAAATGGTGATGGGATAATCACTACTGTGCTATCTGGAGGGGGAACTGGAGTCAGAGAGAGACTTTCTTGTTGTCCTGGTAGAAAGCAAGCATCCCTTTTGTGAGCTGCATATGGGGGACACGTGGTAAGGAAATGTAGGCAACTTCTTTTAATTGCTGAGATCAATCCCTGGATGACAACTAACAAGAAATCTGGGACCTCAGTCCTACAACCACAAGGAACTAAATTCTGCCAACAGGCTGCATGAATTTTAAAAAGGACTCCTAGCTCCAAATGAGAACTAGAGTATATCTAGGGGCTTACCTGGTAGCTCAGATAGTAGAGTCTGCCTGCTATGTGCGAGACCCAGGTTCGATCCCTGGGTTGGGAGGATAACCCAGTGAAGGAAATGGCAACCCACTCCAGTACTCTTGCCTGGAAGACACCATGGACGGAGGAGCCTGGCTGGCTACAGTCCATGGTGTCGCAGAGTTGGACAGGACTGAGTGACCAACACACACACAGAGTATGTCTAACACCTTGACTGCCGATTTGTGCCACCCTGAGGGGGTGCATCAGGCTAAAAGAACTCAGACTTTTGACCCAAGAAAACAGATAATAAATGTCTGTTGTTTTAGGCTGTTAATTTACTGATATTATATAATTTTAAACATATAATTGTGTAGTAAAGATATGATAGATAAAGGTAATCCTCTACTTTTATATTTAATTTCATTCATGGATTTTTATAATTTGGATAATTGTAATCATGTATTCATGAATTTTTTTGCAATTAGTATTTTATAAAGTTTGAAAAAAGAGCTTTTCTTCACTTTTTGAAGAGTTTGAAAGGAGTTTTGCAAAATGATTAATTAGTTGTAATTAGCCACAATTTTGTAACTGCTCTCAAAGTCCACTCTCTGACTTAGAGAAATCATTAACATTGTGTCCTCATCAAAGGGAATATCAGTGGCATGGTCTTTAATCATTTTTTAAAAAACTTTTAAAATTGAAGTACAATTAATTCAGTGGCATAATTTTAATGAAGTGTAGCAAATCATGGGTAGAGGCCCACAGAAATTCACTGTGTGACACTGAAATGTTTTTATTTCTTTCCCAGTCCCTGTGAAGATGTAAAAACAAGGAAATATTAATAAGCCAGGTTTTAAGTTTCTCACTTCAGTTGAACTTCAGGATATGGCAAGGGTTCTTGGAGAGCCCATCAGACATTGCTTTCTTTTGTTTGGGGGATTTATTCCCATACCCAAATGTGAAAATTACCAAAACTTTGAGGCAGCCATAGAGAAAATGTCTGCATTGATAATTTTGTTATGGAGGTCAAGTAAGCATGCAAGAGACTGTAGTTGATTTTGTAAATAGCACAGTGGACCATCAGGCCAAATCGGATGTAAACAAACGAAAGCTTTAATCAGCCCTAGGGCAAATGTCTGAATAAACATACAGTTTTATCCCTCTTCCGGGATTTTTATGCTTTTAGAAAATCGTGACTAAAAAGACAAACAGAGACTGTGAGTGCCAAGATGACAGAGACCATACCTGTTGTTTTCATTTGTGTATTCCAAGGGCTCAGGACAGTTCCAGAATATGTAGGTGGTCAAAAAATATTTATTAAACTAAAGAACTGAGTTACAAAACTGGCTCATCTTCAAATGAGATAGCTGATAGAACCCAATGTGAAGGTGCTGGCCTAGGTTGCACTGTGACTATACTTCTGTATCGTGGCTTAATTTTATCTAAGAAGTATGTTTATATCTGTCCTACTTAAAGGATTCTGGTATATTCAAAGAAAGATGAAGATTATGTAAATAAAAGTGATATCATCCTTTTCCCTAAAAAGTCAGACTTCCATATTGTGCCCATTTAATCCTTTCTGTTTCTCCAGGCTATCACACTCCCAACTGGATATTTATTTTTCACTGAACCCTGTCCACTGCTTTGTTTGTAGTGTATTGTGAAGTATGTGGCATCAGGTTGAGCAGTAACTAAGACATGCTTTGCCTATAGCATTTCTAGACTCCTAAGAAAGATTTGTATATGTGGTAGGGTGTGTCTGTTTTTCCTACCTAAAACATCAATCATTAAAAAAAAAAAAAAAACAAAACTGTTACTTTTAAAATACTAAATGAAAAAGAAAGAAAGTGAAAGAGAAGTCCCTCAGTCATGTCCAACTCTTTGTGACCCCATGGACTGTAGCCTACCAGGCTCCTCCCTCAATGGGATTCTCCAGGCAAGAGTACTGGAGTGGGTTGCCATTTCCTTCTCCAGGGGATCTTCCCGATCCGGGGATTGAACACGTGTCTCCTGCATTCCAGGCAGATGCTTTAACCTCTGAGCCACTTTGTACTAAAAGAGTAAGTTATAAATGCCTTTATTTTGAGAGGATTGATTTTTCTCTGGCATTTAGTTAATCCTGTCATTTGCCAACCTAAACAAAAGTGAAAGTGGAAGTCATGCAGTTTTGTTTGACTCTTTGGAAGCCCATGGATTATACAGTCCATGGAATTCTCCAGGCCAGAATACTGGAGTGGGTAGCCTTTCCATTCTCCAGGGGATCTTCCCAACCCAGGGATGAAACCCAGGTCTCCTGAATTGCAGGTGGATTCTTTACCAGTTGATCTACAAGGGAAGCCTTAATAAACCTAAACAAGCAACTAGACAGATACTAGCCAGAACAAGATGAAGTGTGTTAACACACACAGTGACACGCTTCCTGATGGCTATTTGAAGAATCTTGAGAGGATGGTGCTGTAATTCGAACTATGCCTATTTGGCATAGCTAGCTAGACATGGATAAATGATTCTTCCAGAAACACATGCAATATGAACCTATATATAGAGAGATAACTAACAGATTCAGTTTCTTTGAAAGCTAATTGGAATTTTAAAATTCTTTAACTATATTCATTGATAATTCTTAGTTGCATTAAAATCTAGGAAGGAAACAACCTATATGTGACTATATCTGCTACTTAAAATACATGTTAAGGTATAAAGCCCAATTCGTATAGTGATTTCCTCGTAACAATTTTTGCCTGTGTGGTTTCATACTCCCTTTTCCCTCTTTCTCTCCTTCGCTCCCCGCCTCCCCCCCCCCCCCAACCATTTAATCTAGACTTCTCTCTGTTTTCCAAAATGTTGCTTTGCCCTGTGGCAAACAGCTATGATTTAAGATGTCAACTTCTCCATTAACATCAACAGCCTCAATAACAACTCTGAATCATGTTTAAATAAATGTGTCATGACGATGATTGCATTATTATTGGGTGTGAATGAATAAGAGTCTTAGGGAGAGTGATAAAGATTTTAAAAGCTTCTGAGTACAAACATGACACTTTCATCCTTTTCCCTTTTTATTTCAAAGTCGGAAACATTAAGCTATGATGAAGGATGAGGAAGGCACAAGGGACTCTCTCTTTGTCCTCTTCTGTTTTTTCCTCTTTTCCTTCCTGCTCCTCTGACTACTCCCTTTGCTTCTTTTCTGTAATAGTATAGATTGGGGGAAATATTACTATTAATATATGTGATTCAGGTGAACAAAATAATATTTTCTTTCCTCCACCTACTTACTCTCATGACTTCTCTTTCTGTTCTTTGTGTAACATTGGAGTGGTGTGGGTAGGCTGGAAGTTTGGTAAATAAGGAATGAAAAGGGAAGAGAATTAGAAAAATGGGACATTTGTAGGAAGGGAAAGTGGAAAGTCTTCCCGAGGCAGTGGGACCAAGCTCCAAAGTGCATATACTAAAGAATGAAAGGACAAAGCCTCTAGCTTTGATGCTAGGTCATAGTGAATTTAGCAATTAGTTCTAAAAATTCTAAAACCTTAATATGTTTTATAGACAGATCATTTTTCTTAGGCTTATGTGCAGGAAGAAAAGAAAAACCAACTTCCTCCTGTGTTTCTCTCACTCTGAACACTGCCACGCTCACAACACTTCTGACAACAGATGGGTAGTGATTTTTCCCCAAGACCAGAAGTCCTTTACGGAACCAGCTGGGTGTCCTACAATATTAGTGACCAACATTTCTGGCGCCAGAGACCAGTTTTATGGAAGATAATTTTTTTCCCACACACTTGAGAGAGATGAGAGATGGTTTAGGCAGTAATGTGAACAATGGGAGTGATGGGGAATGGCAAAGGAAGCTTCCCTTACTTGCCAGCTGCTCATCTCTTGTGCTGAGGCCCAGGGGCTGCAGACCCTTGACCTACAATGTAATTCAGTTTTGGCACTATTTATCCCCCCAGGATAAGGGCTCAGTCCTATGAGACTGTCCCCCTACTCCATGACGTCAGATGCCAATCCTAAGTCCAGATCATCACCTATGTTTCTAGTCAATGACTATCAACTGGAGATTCCCATGAACCCCTCTCTGGTTTGATTAATTTGTTAGAGCACATCATAGAACTCAGAAAACAATTTACTTACAGTTTACCAGTTTATCATGGGGCTTCCCTGCTGACTAAGAGAGTACAGAATCTGCCTGCAATGCAGACTCAGGTTCGATCCCTGGGTCAGGAAGATCCCCTGGAGAAGGAATGGCAACCCACTTCGGTAATCTTGTGTGGACATAGACAGGGGAGCCTGAGGTCACAAAGAATTGGACACGACGGAGTGACACAGTTTCACTTCCATTTAACAGTTGATTATAAAAGGATATGGCAAAGGACTCAGCTGAACATCTATATGGAAGAGACGTGGGCACATTATGAGGGGAAGGGGCTGGAACTTCCCTGCCCTCTATGGGGCACCAATTTCCCAGGACCTCCACTTGTTCACCAGCCTGAGAGTTCTCCAGACCTCATACTCTGGGATTCTTCATCACATGGGCATGTTCAATTATTAACTCTATTTCCAGTCCTTCCTCCTTTCCTGGAGAATGGGAGAGAGCTGAAAATTCTAAGCTTTTACTTTGAGCTTGGTCTTTCTGATGATCAACTCCTATCCAGGTGCTATTCAGGAGCCCACCAAAACTTCCTCATGGAACAGAAATGACTGCTATAAACCATGAAGTTCCGAGAAATTTAGGAACTGTCAGGATCCAGGACCAAAGACCAAATATTAGAGCCAAATATGCTATTAATGCTCTTTAGGAGCTACTAGGAAATTAAAGAGACTTTTAGGAGTTCTGTGACCGAAACTGAAAACAGACACACATGCACACATATATGTGTGTATATATATATGTATATGTATATATATATATATTTCCTATCATATCACAGCATATTTTGATTATATGTTTATATTATCAAATTTTAGATCCCTTCCAATTTTATATAAATCTCTAGAATGAAATCTTCTAAAATACGTGGACATTTATATACCTAATAAGTCTGAATAAATGAATCCATTCTTTATGCTGTGATCAAGATGAGTTAATAACATCAATTTGCAGAGAATGCAATCTTATTTAGTATAAAATTTAGACTCCGTTAAAACACATATAGTATTGGAAAAAAGTCAAGAAAGACCAAAAAAGCAGAATAAAAATGAAACACAAATACTTAAAAATAGAATTTCTAAAAATTAACCTTTTCTTTAATTACAAAAGCAACAGAAAGGGAATAGGAAGGTAACATAAAAAGGAAATTTTAAAACAGGAAACTTATAGGAAACAAATAATTCCATCCCCTAGCTTTAACCATTTAACCATGAATTCTTAATCTTTTTGGTGTAGGTGTCCAGTTTTTTCTGTAAATTATTTATATTCACTTATTTTTACATTCATCTATATTACTTACCACACTAATGGCTCACTATATTTGTGTGTGTCTGTGCATACGTTTTTAGTGTAGTTTATGTTAGGGGAGGAATTGGGAGCAGGTATAAATAAGAAAAAGACACAGCAAATTAGACCTACATTAGGCTTGGATCACAGGTGAACCCTTGCTAGTTCTGTGACTTTCATCAAATTAACCTTTTTCTGCTTCAGTTTCTTCATTCGTAAACTAGTGTGGTTATAGAGATTAAATGAAATGGTAAATTTAAAAGATGCAGCTGTATGCCTGACACATCTTATTTAAAGCTATATTGTTTTTATTATGGATAGCAGGGGAATAATGGCTATACAGTCAAACCATCCTCTTTTCAAAAGAAACAGGATGAAAATCTTGGCATTAAAGACAACTTTAAATTAGATTATTTAACAGAAACTTCTTTTGTAAATATGCTGCCTTGCCTGTGAAAAGAGAAAATAACTTATACAATATTAGAAGACAATTACTTTTCTTCAAGATTCAAGTTTTGGACTTTAGTAAATGTTTTCCTCAATGGAAGAGAGATAAGTTATGAATCCACACCTCATGAAGACCTGTGTATCCCACTTAAGTGATCACCGAGGCCTTTCTATTCATCTTCATAAGTATTTTTGGGAGTCTCTCCATCCCTCTTCATGGAAGACAGAGTAGCCCACTAAAAGCATAGAGAGAAGGTTGCTGGCCTCAAATCCTAGTGGTACGTTCTTAAGATACTTGTTCAACTTCTTAGCTAAAACCTCAGATTCCTCTCTAGAACTGACAATGCCCTAAAAGTTCGTTCAGTTCAGTTCAGTTGCTCAGTTGTGTCTGACTCTGTGCGACCCCATGAATCACAGCACGCCAGGCCTCCTTGTCCATCACCAACTCCCAGAGTTCACTCAGACTCATATCCATCGAGTCAGTGATGCCATCCAGCCATCTCATCCTCTGTCGTCCCCTTCTCCTCCTGCCCACAATCCCTCCCAGCAACAGAGTCTTTTCCATTGAGTCAACTCTTCGCATGAGGTGGCCAAAGTACTGGAGTTTCAGCTTTAGCATCATTCCTTCCAAAGAAATTCCAGGCCTGATTTCCTTCAGAATGGATTGGTTAGGACAAGTAAATGAAATAATATAGCAAACAACAACAACAACAACACCTGAAAACAAACATAGCTGTGGAGCACTTAATTACTAACTTGCTAGGATTCCCAAACATGGGTTCTTTTTTGAATTACTCAGTTAGTAAAGAATCCACCTGCAATGCAGGAGACCCCAGTTTGATTTCCGGGTGGGGAAGATCCACTGGAGAAGGGATAGGCTACCCACTCCATTATACTTGGGCTTCCCTTCCCACTCCAGTATACTTGGGCTTCCCTTGTGACTCAGCTGGTAAAGAATCTGCCTGCAATGCGAAAGACCTGGGTTCAATCCCTGGGTTGGGAAGATCTCCTGGAGAAGGGAATGGCTACCCTATCCAGAATTCTGGCATGGAAAATTCCATGGACTATAGAGTCCATGGGGTCGAAAAGAGCCTGACGCTACTGAGCAACTTTCACTTTCAGCTGACAGTGACTTTTTTTCATATATATTTGAAGTTATCTTTAATGCAAAGTTTGTATAAATGTATAGTGGTAGGCCTATGGTAGAAAAAGGTGAGAGCTGATGTTAAGGAACAAGAGTTTGGTCTTATCAGAACAAAAGGAGATGGAGGTATTGTAAATAAATGTTTTATATAAATTAATTAACATATTCTTCACAGTCATCTTATGAGGTAGGTACGATTATTATGCCCATTTTGCAGATGAGGAAACTGAGGCATAAAGAAAGCTGAAATGCAGAGAGAGAAAGAAACTCACACAAGGACATATAAGCAAATGGAGGCATCAGAAGTTAAACCAGGAAGTTTACATTAGAATCTGGACTCTTAATGCTATCTTATGTTATGTTTTAGCATCAAACAAGCCAGTCTATTTAGAAAATATATGGAATTGTACATTACTAATTTGAAAAATTTTCTCCTTTCTCTTTTGCTTACATATCATTTCAAATTATTTAGTCAATTTTAATGTCAATTTTTAGTTATTTATTCATGGTTGAAGGACTTGAAGAGAGGCCTACATGTTAACTGATGAAGATCTTAGCAGAAGCAAAATTGCTTGCTCAGAGCTTACTTCCTTTTTTCTATAATATAGTTTTTAAAGGAAATGTNGAAGATCTTAGCAGAAGCAAAATTGCTTGCTCAGAGCTTACTTCCTTTCTTCTATAATATAGTTTTTAAAGGAAATGTTGTTAGAGATTCATAGCTACCAGAATGTCTATTGAGAAATATAAGAAGTCAGTTACTAATTGTTGCTTTATTGATATACATGGCAAAGTACAGGGAAAATCTGTTAAATTTGGCTAACCTTATCTTGTTATTACTTATTATATGTGTTTTTCCAATAATAGTAGAAATTCATGTCATGAATAAACGTTGTAAGGTGAATTTATGTGTCCTAATACAGCCAAAATAAAACCCTTAAAAATTATTAGTATTTAAGTATAATTAAACATTTAACTGTAAATTATTCTATAATATTTTGAAACCTCATTAAACCAATAATTCAGAAAAGGAACTAATACATTTTACTTAAGAACTGAGAAATGATATAGTAGTCTTCCTGGAGGTATGTGTATTTGATATATTTAGTGTGAAGGTTTCCCAGGTTGTGCTAGTGTGAAGAATCAACCTGTCAATACAGGGGACACAAGAGATGTGGGTTCAGTCCCTAGGTCAGGAAGAACCCCTGGAGAAGGAAATGGTAACCCACCCCAGCTTTTCTGCCTGGAGAATTCCATGGACAGAGGAGCCTGGTGGCCTAAAATCCACAGGGTCACAAAAGAGTTGGATACAACTGAAAGCAACTTAGCACACATGTGTATTTGATATATTTAGTGTAGGCAAATGATTAATCTTAAAAGATTTTAAATATTAGCCATAAATGTCAGATGATAAATAATTCATTTTCTATTTCTCTGCAAGTCAGGAAATAATTCACATGGATGATCAGAAATTTTTTCTTTTATTTCTTTTTGGATGAAAGGAGACAGAAAAGGGGGAATTATAATCACTCAAAAAAAAAATGTTACCGATTTAATCCACAAAAGAAAAAGTATGTTTTAGAGCAGTTTCTAAGACATTCTTCAGAATTTCTTCACAAAGTGCTTTTGACTCTCTTGACCTTTTCTTGTAACTCTTATTTTTTTCAAAGAATTTTTATGCTCTTCTCTTGACTACTCTAAATTTTTCTGACTTGTTCAAATCTATATATTCTTCAATGGATCACAGTATTGTAATAAAAGACTTTCCAGCATCTGCTATGATAGAAATCTTGTTTTTTCATATTATACAAGCATTTTATAATATAATATAAATATATGCTAATGATATAGTGGTCTATTTTAGGCAATTTGAATATAATTCTTTCCTGAACAACAAAGAAAATTATTATATTAGATGGGCACCTAAATAATTGTGCTTTCAGACCATGAATTTTAAATGATTTTAACTAGGCTCAAACACATCTTTATGAATCAAAATTGGAGCCATTAAAACCAACACATTTTTTCCAACAAGAAATAAATTTGTTTATTCTTGTAGCATAAAAATCTGTGCTTCAGGATTTGATAAACTCTTGGAAAGCATGTTCTGCCTCCCGCTGGCTGTGGAAGTGTTTCCCTGCAAAAAAGGTGTTGAGATGCTTGAAGATGTGGTAGTCAGTTGGCGAGAGGTCAGGTGAATAGCAGATGAGATGAAACATAACCCAATTCATTCAATATTTGAAGCACTGTTTGTGTGATGTGCAGTTGGGTGTTGTGGAGAATTGGGCCCATTCCATTGACCAATGGCTGCAGGCGTTACAGTTTTCAGTGTATCTCAACAATTTGCTGAGCGTACGTCTCAGATGTAATGATCTCATTGAGATTCAGAAAGCTGTATCTCTGGATATGGTGGATCAGATGGGCAACAGATGACCAAAGAGTGACAATAACTGTTTTTTGGTGCAAGTTTGGTGTGGATAAGTGCTGCTTCCCTGGAAGCTCAAATGGTAAAGAGTCTGCCTACAATGCGGGAGACCTGGGTTTGATCCCTGAGCCGGGAAGATCCTCTGGAGAAGGAAATGGCAGCCCACTCCACTATTTTCATCTGGAAAATCCCATGGACTGAGGAGCCTTGCAGGCTACAGTCCAAGGGGTCGCAAAGAGTCAGACACAACTGAGTGACTAACACACACATTGGAGCTTCTTCTCAGTCCAGTCACTGAGCTGGTCATCACCAGTTGTCATATTGTCACACTCTGATCAAGAATCTGTTGGCTATTGTGTAGAGTAAGAGAAGACAACACTTCAAAATTATGATTTTCTTTTGTTTGTTGGGTCTGCTCATGAAGCTTATCAAGCGTTTTCACCTTTTCAGTTTTTTTGATATGCTGAGCAACCATTGAATGGTCAACGTTAAATTCTTCGGCAACTTCTCATGTAGTTGTTAGAGGATCAGCTTCGATGATCCTTTCAATGGGTTGTTGTCAACTTCCCATGGCTCGCCATTGCACTCCTCATCTCTAAGGCTGTCATCTCCTTTGCAAAACTTCTTGGACCACCACTGCATTGTACGTTTGTTAGCAGTTCTTGGGCCAAATATGTTGTTGATGTTGGATGTCTTCTCTACTACTTTACGACCCATTTCAAATCCAAATTTTATAAAATGCTCAAATTTTCTTTTTGTCTAACATCATTTCTATAGTCTAAAATAAATAGTAAATAATAAGTCATTAGGAAAAAACATACAATGGAGAATGTGCATTAAAATGATGTATAGTATAATGACATTAAAAATGTATTGCAATATGAAATAGTTAAGTTCAGCAATGCAAAACCACAGTCACTTTTGCACCAACCTAATAGATTTAATGGCTAGGAATGATGTAGAATAAATCATACCGTGAAAAAAAGGTTTACATTTTTGTTGAATTGATACATTAACTAGCATTTGGGATTCTATAAATCTTAATTAGTGACCTGTCTCTTATCTTTAGCAGTGTCCATCATTTCTATCTCTGATAAAAATGTTTCGATAGCTCCTCATTTCCTTCAGGATAATGTCTAAACTCTTCTCAGGCCAAGAAACCCTTTATGGTTTGAATTTTTGTGACGAGTTTAGCTTTATATGTTACAATTGTACTACTACTTGGGGCCAGCTTTATTCTCTTACCTTTGAGTCCACAGACTAGAAAGACTTTCCAAATCCTACTCATTTTAGTTGTTTCCTTCTTTTGGAAGCCACCTCTGATCTCTCCAGCCTATTCTAGCACACTCTTATTAAGGCTCATATCACTATGCCTTTTAATTCCTATTTAATTATCTGCCCTTTGAGCAGATTTGTAAAATTCTCAAGAGCAGAGACTGTTTTACTTTGTCTGTTTTGTATTTCCAGAACCTAGTATAATATATGCCATGTTGGAGGCATTTGTTGATTGGATGAGTAAATTAAAAATGTCGATATAATGGTAACCCAAAACATTGAGAGATCATGAAATATTTTCCATATCAGAAAGGAAAGATAACATTTTTATGCGTAGTTTTATTTGGATGTCATCCTTTTGTCTTGTA
>SJYQ01000081.1:298105-339334 GCA_006410935.1 Redunca redunca
TTCACCAAGAGGCTTTTTAGTTCCTCTTCACTTTCTGCCATAAGGGTGGTGTCATCTGCATATCTGAGGTTATTGATATTTCTCCCAGCAATCTTGATTCCAACTTGTGCTTCTTCCAGCCTAGCGTTTCTCATAGAAACGCTGCATAGAAGTTAAATAAGCAGGGTGACAATATACAGCCTTGATATACTCCTTTTCCTATTTGGAACCAGTCTGTTGTTCCATGTCCAGTTCTAACTGTTGCTTCCTGACCTGCATACAAATTTCTCAAGAGGCAGGTTAGGTGGTCTGGTATTCCCATCTCTTTCAGAATTTTCCACAGTTTATTGTGATCCACACAGTCAAAGGCTTTAGCATAGTCAATAAAGCAGAAATAGATGTTTTTCTGGAACTCTCTTGCTTTTTCCATGATCCAGCGGATGTTGGCAATTTGATCTCTGGTTCCTCTGCCTTTTCTAAAACCAGCTTGAACATCAGGGAGTTCAAGTCACTGGTAAATGATGACCTGTCAGAGGGCATTTCCACTAAGGGATTTATTTTTGGAAAAGAATGATTGAGAACATGATACCATTGAAAGAATTATTTTTTACTTACAGTTTCCAAGAGAAGAATGCCATGCCCTGCAGGACCATATGAGAAGTATCAGCTTGGGTCAGATGGGGAGGAAATTTTTTCTTTGACCCTCTTAGCTTCTTTTCACTGGTCTATTAATTAAGTCGACATAAGACAGATTAAAAGGATAAAAGCAAGTTTAATTAGAAACATACAAGTACCACCACCACCCCTGCAAAAAAAAAAAAAAGAGAGAGAGAGAGACTCGGGCAAGTCAGGCAATTGAGGATTACGTGCTATCCTGAGCTAAGAAATAGGTTAGGGACCTGGGGTTTTAAGGAGGATAAGGGTAATTCACAGGAAAATAAGAGCAGATGTTTGGTAATTAGATGTTTTCCCTACTGTATTGGGGCTTCCCAAGTAGCTCAGTGGTAAAGAATCCACCTGCCAATGAAGGAGATGTTGGTTCAAACCCTGGGTCAGGAAGATACCCTGGATGAGAAAATAGCAACCCACTCCAGTATTCTTATCTGAAAAGTCCCATCGGTGCACTATACAGTCCATGGGGTTGCAAAGAGTAAGACATGGCTGAGCAACTGAGCACACAGACACCTACCATATAGAAAAGTCGTTCACATAGAAAGTTATCTGTTTGTGATAGGTAATTGGGGTTCCCTGGTGGCTCAGACGGTAAAGCGTCTGCCCACAATGTGGGAGACCAGGGTTCAATTCCTGGGTTGGAAAATGGCAATCCACTCCAGCACTCTTGCCTGGAAAATCCCACGGATGGAGGAGCCTGATAGGCTACAATCCATAGGGTCACAAAGAGTTGGATACAACTGAGCCACTTCACTTTCTTTTCTTGTGATAGGTAAGGTAAGAGAGATAATAAGTCTCTCTCTAAGCCAGGCTCCCTATTTACATTCTTTTACATAGTTAAAGGAGAAAAAGCTCTTCCTGAGTCTCTGGTTGTCCCTTGAGTGTCTCCAGTCAAAAGCCATCCACATGCCAAAGTGAAATATTTGGAGGAGGGTTATTCTGAACCTCTTCAAGCAAGAAGGAGGAAGAGTGAGTGGGCAGCATGGCCCTAGAGAAAGACAAAGTGGGGCCGGGTAAACAATGTAGAACTGGTTGGTTTGAATAATTTTGGGGGCTCTGGGCTATAGGAATGGTTTCTAGTTGTCTGGTGCCTAACCCTGGGGTGAATTCGGAAGGGGGATTATTTGCTTGGTGTGTGAGAGATAAATGAGGTGGTTGGGGATGTGGGCTTTGAATTTGTTGGCTTGCCTATCAAGAGCATGCTGGCAGGCAAGTTGTTTGCTATCTCTAGGAATTAGCTGGCTCTGATGGGAGGGACAAGGTCCCACAATGTCAAAGCATCATAAAATACAGAAATAAAGACATGATTAATACACACTGCCACATCACAACCTTCACTATATTTCCCTTCCTACTTTACTCCCAACGTTTTGTTTACTAATTCTCATGCATATCTTTTTCTCTATTTTTTAAAATTTTGTTTTCTATATGGTTATCATGGAATCTATCCACAAAAAGGCATTCAAGATAGTAGTAGGATAGTTGTCTCAAAAGCGACTGCTAGGTACATTTGTTAAAGAATTAAGAGAGGCTTTTGAAGAAATTGATGAAAGTTTTGAATATTACTGAAGAGGCTTTTTAATGTTAAATATGTAAACGTCAAGCATTTAGAAACTCATGTGTCATGCTATCAAATTTTTTTCAAAAATATTTTTTAAACTCTATAACCTTTACATTTGTTATATGTTCATCAGAAAAAACACATTATAGCCTAAATTTTTTTAAAATGCAAAATAGGCTTTAGTTATATTTCAAGATATAGTCCTATTTAAACCATTTTCCTCAGGATTTAAGTTTTCATGATTTTTGTAAAGTAGTGAGTTTTCATTCAACTTGGATAATAAAATCCTTTAGTATAGAATATAAACAAAAGTTGAACTTTTGATTGAACCCAGGCTGGTAGCGTAAAAGGGAAGAAGCCAAGAAGGATAGTTTCAATGCATCTATCCCACACTAGTACCATAATCTGGTAACTTTCGTCTATGCAGCATGTCTTAAAAAAGACTGTAGGTTCAGAGCAGTGTTTTTAAAGTTTCATATAGGGTTGTATGGTTACGTAAGTTTGGGTAAGACTGGATTAAGCAAAGTTAAAAGCAAAGGCTTTAAAAAAAAAAAAAACCCAAAAAACTACAGGTCTCCTTGAAACTATTAAAGTAACTATAGGTGTTACGTATCTCTAAAGAGAAGTAGAAAATTGCTCAGAGACCTCTTTTTTTTTTTTGTCTTCTGAGCATCACTTAGGTCAATTGTGCTTTTAAATAAGTTTTGGGAAACATTGATCTAGAGAACAGAACAGGAGGAAAGTCATGTAAAATCTTTATCCTCTAACTGGTTTATCTATCAAACTGAGAAAGAAAAATCTAGTAAATTCCCTTATGTTGTTTTGAAGATCAAGTTATATTGTTTTTGGAAATGTGTTTTGAAACTAGATTTCAGTGAATAAGCTGTACTATTGATACTACAGTGCTTATCACTTTGTATTAAAGCTTTTTACTTACATGTCAAACTTCTTTACTGTGCTGTAAACTTCAGTGTAAGATTCTATCTTCTTCAATATGTATTTCCAATATCAAATGCAATACCTTACTCAAAAGTAGGCCCTTAGATACTTAATTTAATACATTATGAATAGGTTAATGATATCCAGGCAGTTATGAATCATTCTAGAATAATCGAACAGGGCTAGATTCAAGTCTGCTGGCTATCACTTAACTAGTTGTGTTTTTCTGCTGCTGCTGCTACTGCTGCTGCTAAGTCACTTCAGTCGTGTCCGACTCTGCGCGACCCCATAGACGGCAGCTGGGATTCTCCAGGCAAGAATATTGGAGTGGGTTGCCATTTCCTTCTCCAATGCATGAAAGTGAAAAGTGAAAGTGAAGTCGTTCAGTCGTGCCCGACTCTTAGCAACCCCATGGACTGCAGCCTACCAGGCTCCTCTGTCCATGGGATTTTCCAGGCAAGAGTACTGGAGTGGGGTGCCATTGCCTTCTCCTGTGTTATTCTAGGCACGTTAATGATTATGAAGTGTAAAAAAAGTTTTGAATAACAGCTTGAGATTTGAAAAAAAAAAGAATTATTCATGTNGGGATTTTCCAGGCAAGAGTACTGGAGTGGGGTGCCATTGCCTTCTCCTGTGTTATTCTAGGCAAGTTAATGATTATGAAGTGTAAAAAAAGTTTTGAATAACAGCTTGAGATTTGAAAAAAAAAAGAATTATTCATGTAGCCTCTTTGGGGATAATACAAATTAAATTATCAAAATTTAAAAAGAAGGTTGGTAAAAAACCTATGTATCACATATTAATTGTTATATATTACCATATGTTAGATTTAGCTATGGAACTTTACACTGGAGAATTATAATACTTATTTTGTTCAAACAGAGATCAAATGTTAGCAAAGGACTGCTTGAGTGTCTATGTTTGTAGGCGATTTTACAATTGTACCAGAAATGCATTCCTAGTCTACCAAATTTGGACTGACTCTTGAATATAGGTTGCTTAAATTGTTTTGTTATAAACAGAGCATGAATGCATACCATCATTTCAGTCATGCCTGACTCTTTGTGACCCTATGAACTCTAGCCCACCAGGCTCCTCTGTCCATGGCATTCTCCAGGCAAGAATACTGGGGTGGGTTGCCATGCTCTCAGCCTGGAGATCTTCTTGACCAAGGGGTCAAACCCATGTCTCTTATATCTCCTGCACTGGCAGACAAGCTCTTTAGCACTAGCGGCAGCTGGAAAGCCCTGCAAACAGAGCAGTGGTACTTAAAACGTGGTTTAAGAACATCGGCATCACCTGAGAACTTGTTAGAAATGCAAATTATGAGGCCTTACCCTCAGATCTAATGAATCAGAAACTCTAATAATGCTGCCAATAGGTTTTAACAAGTTTTCTGCTGGTTTAGATGAATGTCAAAGTTTGAGAGCCGCTGAAACAGAGAAAGAGGAATACAAATTAACACCTAGTTTTTAAATTATTATTATGAGCTATTACAAATGAAGTATAAGTTTCTGAAAACATACCTGTGAGGAATTTAAAATATTTGAACACAGAAATGTTGAGTGCACTCCTAGGCACTTATAATTGAAGAGAGAATGATTGTTTAAGAGCAAAGAGAAGGTTGGCATGTCCAGATTTCATATATTGTCCCTCTACAGAGTTCATAAGATGTAATGTAACCAAAAATAAGTCTTTCTGAGTGTACTTTTGAGTTTCATTGAGTTAGAAAGCTGTGGTCAATGTTATCAGATTGACTAGTTATCTGTGATTGTGGTTTCAGTCTGTCTGCCCTATGATGCCCTCTCTCAATGCCTACCTTCTTACTTGGGTTTTTCGTACCTTGTACCTGGGGTATCTCTTCACGGCTGCTCTAGCAAAGCACAGCCACTACTCCTTACCTTGGATGTGGGGTAGCTCCTCTCAGCCACTGCCCCTGACCTTGGACGTGGGGTAGCTCCTCTCGGCTGCTCCTGTGCCATCACACAGCTGCTGCTCCTGCCATGCCATGTGGGGCCACCCAAGACAGACAGGTCATGGTAGAGAGGTCTCACATTATGTGGTCCACTGGAGAAGGGAATGGCAAACCACTTCAGTATTCTTGTCTTGAGAACCCCATGAACAGTATGAAAAGACAAAAGATAGGATACTGAAAGATGAACTCCCTAGGTCAGTAGGTGCCCAATATGCTACTGGAGATCAGTGGAGAAATAACTCCAGAAAGAATGAAGTGATGGAGCCAAAGCAAAAACAATACCATCTGTGGATGTGACTGGTGAAAGAAGCAAGGTCCTATGCCATAAAGAGCAACACTGCATAGGAACTTGGAATGTTAGGTCCATGAATAAAGGCCTTGGAAGTAGTCAAACAGGAGATGGCAAAAGGGAACATCGACATTCTAGGAATCAGCGAACTAAGGTGGACTGGAAAGGGTGAATTTAACTCAGATGACCATTATATCTACTACTGTGGGCAGGAATCCCTTAGAAGAAATGGAGTAGCCATCATAATCAACAAAAGAGTCTGAAATGCAGTACTTGGATGCAATCTCAAAAATGACAGAATGATCTCTGTCCATTTCCAAGGCAAACCAGTCAATATCACAGTAATCTGTCTATGCCCCGACCAGTAATGCTGAAAAAGCTGAAGTTGAATGGTTCTATGAAGACCTACAAGACCTTTTAGGATTAACATCCCCCCAAAATGTCCTTTTCATTATACAGGACTGGAATTCAAAAGTAGGAAGTCAAGAAATACCTGTAGTAACAGGCAAATTTGGCCTTAGAGTACAGAATGAAGCAGGGCAAAGGCTAATAGAGTTTTGCCAAGAGAATGCACTGGTCATAGCAAACACCCTCTTCCAGCAACACAAGAGAAGACTCTACACATGGACATCATCAGACGGTCAACACCAAAATCAGATTGATTATATTCTTTGCAGCCAAAGATGAAGCTCTATACAGTCAACAAAAACAAGACCAGGAGCTGACTGTGGCTCAGATCGTGAACTCCTTATTGCCGAATTCAGACTTAAATTGAAGAAACTGGGGAAAACCACTAGACCATTCAGGTATGACCTAAGTCAAATCCCTTATGATATACAGTGGAAGTGAGAAATAGATTTAAGGGACTAGATCTGATGGATAGATCTGATAGACAAGATCTGATAGTGCCTGATGAACTATGGATGGAGGTTCATAACATTGGACAGGAGACAGGGATCAAGACCATCCCTAAAGAAAAGAAATGCGAAAAACAAAATGGCTGTCTGGGGAGGCCTTACAAATAGCTATGAAAAGAAGTGAAGTGAAAAGCAAAGGAGAAAAGGAAAGATATAAACATCTGAATGCAGAGTTCCAAAGAATAGCAAGAAGAGATAAGAAAGCTTTCCTCAGCAATCAGTTCAAAGAAATAGAAGAAAACAACAGAATGGGGAAGACTAGAGATCTCTTCAAGAAAATTAGAGATATCAAGGGAACATTTCATGCAAAGATGGGCTTGATAAAGGACAGAAATGGTATGGACCTAACAGAAGCAGAAGATATTAAGAAGAGGTGGCAAGAATACACAGAAGAACTATACAAAAAAGATCTTCACGATCCAGATAATCATGATGTTGTGATCACTCATCTAGAGCCAGACATCCTGGAATGTGAAGTCAAGTGGGCCTTAGAAAGCATCACTACGAACAAAGCTGGTGGATGTGATGGAATTCCAGTTGAGCTATTTCAAATCCTAAAAGATGATGCTACGAAAGTGCTGCACTCAATATGTCAGCAAATTTGGAAAACTCAGCAGTGGCCACAGAACTGGAAAAGGTCAGTTTTCATTCCAATCCCAAAGAAAGGCAATGCCAAAGAATCCTCAAGCTACTGCACAATTGTACTCATCTCACATGCTAGTAAAGTAATGCTCAAAATTCTCCAAGCCAGGCTTTAGCAATAGTTGAACCATGAACTTCCAGAGGTTCAAGCTGGTTTTATAAAAGGCAGAAGGACCAGATATCAAATTGCCAACATTCACTGGATCATGGAAAAAGCAAGAGAGTTCCAGAAAAACTTCTATTTCTGCTTTATTGACTATGCCAAAGCCTTTGACTGTGTGGATCACAATAAACTGTGGAAAATTCTGAAAAAGATAGAAATACTAGACCACCTGACCTGCCTCTTGAGAAACCTGTATGCAGGACAGGAAGCAACAGTTAGAACTGGACATGGAACAACAGACTGGTTCCAAATAGGAAAAGGAGTATATCAAGGATGTATATTGTCACCCCCTTTATTTAACTTATATGCAGAGTACATCTTGAGAAACCCTAGGCTGGAGGAAGCACAGCTGGAATCAAGATTGCCAGGAGAAATATCAATAAGCTCAGATATGCAGATGACACCACCCTTATGGCAGAAAGTGAAGAAGAACTAAAGAGCCTCTTGATGAAAGTGAAAGAGGAGAGTGAAAAAGTTGGCTTAAAGCTCAACATTCAGAAAACTAAGGTCATGGCATCCAGTCCCATCACTTCATGGGAAATACATGGGGAAACAGTGGAAACAGTGTCAGACTTCATATTTTTGGGCCCCCAAATCACTGCAGATGGTGATTACAGCCATGAAATTAAAAGATACTTATTCCTTGGAAGGAAAGTTATGGCCAACCTAGACAGCATATTATAAAGCAGAGACATTAAAGGTCCAACTAGTCAAGGGTATGGTTTTTCCAGTGGTCATGTGTGGATGTGAGAGTTAGACTATAAAGAAAAGTGACTGCTGAAGAATTGATGATTTTGTACTGTGGTGTTGGAGAACACTCTTGAGATTCCCTTGGACTACAGCAAGGTCAAACCAGTACATTCTAAAGGAAATCAGACCTGGGTGTTTATTGGAAGGACTGATGTTGAAGCTGAAACTCCAATATTTTGGCCACCTGATGTGAACAGCTCACTCATTTGAAAAGACCCCAATGTTGGGAAATTGGATGGCAGGAAGGGAAGGGGATGACAGCGGATGAGATGGTTAGATGGCATCACTGACTCAATGGACATGAGTTTGGGTAAACTCCAGGAGTTGGTGATGGACAGGCAGGCTTGGCGTGCTGCAGTTCATGGGGTCACAAAGAGTTGGACACAAGTGAGTAACTGAACTGAACTGATTGTACTTTTAATCATCAACGTTTGGGAAGTATTTGGAGATGTGGTTTACTTTAATTCAGCCATTTCCTGAGATTGTAGAAACTTCTCAAAGGTATATACTGAACTGCTTTCTCAGATCATTGGCATTTTAGAATTAAAAAGTGTTTTGAGAATTCCATTTTGCCCAACACACAGTTCATAAGATCATACTTTCATACAGATGAACTTTGCACTTTGAACTTGGACTCTCAAGGAAAAGTACCAAAAAACAAAGCAAGGATATTGTTTGATATTTAGACTCAAACTAAAAATGGTAATTAATCTGATAAGGATTAAAAGTCATGTTAGGTACTGATCATATTTCAATTGAACAGAATCACAGATTCAGAAGAATATAAAGCTATGTGATGGAAATAAGGAGATGAGCTAATCATTTTTAGAAGTGACTCACAGATGTTGACGAATACGAATGCGAATCATTCTTTCAGTTGAATTGGCCATCTTTGAACTGTCAGGAAGGAAAAAATTTTCCTCTACCCTTCTAGGTTCCTTTGGCTGTTCTATTAATTGAACTGACATAAGACAGATTAACAGAAAAAAATTTAATTGTGTACACACAGGAGCCCCACAAAGACAATGAGATGCTCCCTGACATTCAGGCAATTGAGGCCTATTGCTATACTGAGCTAGGAAGGGGTATGGGTCTTGGACTTTGAAAGGAAGAAAGACAATTCACAGGAGATGGGAAAAGCAAATGTTTGGTAAAGAAGTGTTTGCCATGTCATGCAGAGAAAATAGGACACAGCGGACTTTGAACAAATAGACTGCTGAGTTTCCTCTTTTACCACACCTAGCTCATAGTCATTATAGTTATTTCTGGTGATGGCTCTCTTCCTGTACCAGACCCCCATCTAAATTCTTTTTTTTTTTTTAACTTTTATTGGACTGTAGTTGCTTTACAATGTTGTGTTAGTTTCTGCTGTACAGCAAAGCGAATCAGCTAAAATATACATATATCCCCTCTTTATTAAATTTCCTTCCCATTTAGGTGACCACACAGCACCTGGTTAAGTTTCCTGTGCTATGCAGTAGGTTCTCATTCATTATCTATTTTATATGAAGACAGGAGACTGCTCTACACATGGACATCACCAGATGATCAGTACTGAAATCCTATTGATTATATTCTTTGCAGCTGAAATGGAGAAGCTCTATACAGTCAGCAAAAACAAGTCCTGGAGGTGACTGTGGCTCAGATCATGAACTCCTTATTGCAAAATTCATTCTTAAATTGAATAAAGCAGGGAAGATCACTAGGCCCTTCAGCTATGACCTGAAGCAAATCCCTTATGATTTTACTGTGAATAGATTCAAAGGACTAGATCTGGTAGACAGAATATCTGAAGAACTATGGACAGAGGTTTGTAACACTGTACAGGAGGTGGTGACCAACCAATACCAAGAAAAAGAAATGAAATAAGGCAAAGGGGTTGTCTGAGGAGGCCTTACAAATAACTGAGAAAGGAAGAGAAGCGAAAGCAGGAGAAAGGCAAAGATATTCTCAACTGAATGCAGAGTTCCAGAGAATAGCAAGGAGAGATAAGAAAGCCTTCTTAGGTGAACAATGCAAAGAAATACAGGAAAACAATAGAATGGGAAAGACTAGAGACTTCTTTAAGAAAACCGAAGATACCAAGGGAACATTTTTTGCAGAGATAGGTACAATAAAGGACAAAAATGGCAAAAACAGACAAGACTAAGAAAAGGTGGCAATAGATACACAGAAGAACTGTATAAAAAAATCTCTTAATGGCCCAAATAACTACAATAGTATGGTCATTTGCCTAGAGCCAGACATCCTGGAGTGTGAAGTTAAGTGGGCCTTAGGAAGCATTACTAGGAACAAAGCTAGTGGAGGTGATGAAATTCCAGCTGAACTATTTCAAGTCCTAAAAGATGATGCTGTTAAAGAGCTGTACTCTTATGCCAGCAAATTTGGAAAACTCAACAGTGGCCCCAGGACTGGAAAAAATCAGTTTCATTTCCAATCCTAAAGAAGGGCAATGCCAAAGAATGTTCACATTACTGTACAATTGCACTCATTTCACATGCCAGCAATGTTATGCTCAAAATCCTTCAATCCTTTAGCAGTTTGTGAACCAAGAACTTTCAGATGTACAAACTGGATTTAGAAAAGGCAATGGATCATCTCAGTGCACCAGCCCCAAGCATCCAGTATCATGCAATGAACCTGGACTGTCAATTTGTTTCATATGCTCTTATACATGTTTCAGTGCCATTCTCCCAAATCATCCCACCCTCTTCTTCTGCCACAGAGTCCAAAAGACTGCTCTATACATCTGTGTCTCTTTTGCTGTCTCGCATACAGGGTTATCGTTATCATCTTTCTAAATTCCATATATATGAGTTAGTATACTGTATTGGTGTTTTTCTTTCTGGCTTACTTTACTCTGTATAATAGGCTCCAGTGGCGGATTCATATTGATGCATGGCAAAACCAATACATTATTGTAAGTAATTAACCTCCAATTAAAATAAATACATTTATATTTTAAAAAAAAAAAGAAAAGGCAGTGGAACCAGAGATCAAATTGTCAACATACACTAAATCATAGAAAAAGCAAAGGAATTAAAAAAAATCTATTTCTGCTTCATTGACTATGCTAAAGCCTTTGACTGTGTGGATCATAAAAAAAGGGTTGAATATTCTTAATGACATGGGAATACCAGACCACACTACCTGCCTCCTGAGAAACCTGTATACAGGTGAAGAAGCAACAGTTAGAAACAGACATGGAACAATGGACTTATTCAAAACTGGGGAAGAGTGCATCAAGGCTGTATATTGTCACCCTGCTTATTTAACTTATATGCAGAATACATCATATGAAATGCCAGGCTGGATAAAGAACAAGCTGGAATCAAGACTGCCAGGAGAAATTTCAATAACCTCAGAAATGCAGATAACACCACCCTTGTGGCAGAATGTGAAGGAGAACCAAAGAGCCTCTTGATGAAGGTGAAAGAGGACAGTGAAAAAGCTGGCTCAACATTCAAAAAAATGAAGATCATGGCATCAGGTCCTATCACTTCATGGCAAATAGATGTTGAAAATGTAGAAACAGTGTCAAATTTCATTTTCTTTGGCTCCAAAATCACTGCAGATGGTGACTGCAGCCACAGAATTAAAAGACACTTGCTCCTTGGAAGAATAGCTATGACAAACCTAGGCAGTGTATTAAAAAGCAGAGACATCACTTTGCCGACAAAGGTCTCTCTAGTCAAAGGTATGGTTTTTCCAGTAGTCATGTATGGATGTGAGAGTTGGACAATAAAGAAGGCTGAGCACTAAAGAATAGATGCTTTTGAACTGTGGTGTTGGAGAAGACTCTTGAGAGTCACTTCAACTGCAAGGAGATCCAATCATTCCATCCTAAAAGAAATCAGTCCCAAATATTCATTGGAAGGACTGATGTTGAAGTTGAAGCTCCAATTCTTTGGCCACCTGATGCAAAAAACTGACTCATTGGAAAAGACTCTGATGCTGGGAAAGATTGAGGAGAAGAGGTAAAGAGGATGACAGAGGATCAGGGTTGGATGGCATCATTGACTCAATGGACATGAGTTTGAGCAAACTCTGGGAGATAGTGAAGGCCTGGAAACTCTGGTGTACTGCAGTCCATGGGGTCATAAAGAGCTGGACATGACTGAGCACACATGTATGCATTACAGAAAAAGTAATAAAAGCTATACCTTTCTGTGTATATATATGTATACACAAATTTCTGATTAGAAATATTAGAATTCCTATTAGAAAATACCTTGAACCACCTGTTCAACATGTACATGCGTCTCTATGTATATGTGTACATGATATGATAACAATTATTATATTTTTATTTCTTCATCACTATAAACTTAATGAAGCTTCAGTGTTTTCATTTATTTCTAATAGTACATATATCTTCAGCATGCTGTCTCTACTGTTAAATGGTAGAATTTAACCCTTAATTAGCAAATGAGTAATTCTGTATTCAAATTGAAGTAGTAGTTACTTGCTAACACTGGGAAGCATAACTTAATTAATATGAACTTTAACATTTGGACATTATATACAGTTCTCTAAAGTTTATTGAGCTAGGGATGTTTTCTAACTGGTGATTAATTCCTAAAACTGCTCCTTTTACAGTGTTTCAAAATGGCTTGGAATTAGAACTTCATAAATATTGGTTAGCAAATTTATTCCTAATTAAATGGATATTAAATTCTAAATTTTTGAGTAGCAGTGAACAAAGATCAGTGTTGTTTAGTCCCTAAGTCACGCCCGACTCTGTGACCCCACAAGCTGCAGCATACTAGGTTTCCCTGTTCTTCACTATCTCCCTGAACTTGCTGAAACTCATGTCCATGAGTCAGTGATGCTGTCCTACCATCTCATCCTGTCAGCCCCTTCTCCTCTTGCCCTCAATCTTTCCCAGCATCAGTAGGGGGCATTTATTGTTTCATGCAACAAATTTTGCACTCTAGGCACACATGGAACATAAAGTTAGGTTTTTAAGAAAATGAAGATGACTCCATCCATCTTCAACTACAGGAGTTAGCACTCCTTCCAGCTGAAATGAAGAACTTCCCTCATTCTTTCAGACCAAACACTTGATCATCCAATTAAAATTTTGCAAAATTAATGTACTGATCGTGACTGCTGTAGCCATTGACCGTTCATTGTTAGAGTATTAAAATTAATACTCTAACATTCAGGCTTCCCAGGTGGCTCAGTGGTAAAAATCTGCCTGCCAATGCAGGACCCACAAGAGACACAGTTTTAATCCCTGGCTTCTGAAGATCCCCTGCAAAAAGAAACGGCAACCCACTCCAGTATTCTTGTCTGGAAAATCCCTTGGACAGAGGAGCCTGGAAGGCTGTAGTCTATGAGGTCACAAACAGTTGGACACAACTGAGCATGCATGCTCATACACAGACACATTCATGAATGGTCCTTTATTTCAACAATGCTAGTGAAGAAATTTAGAGTTTAAAGGATCTTTGACAACCATGATNAAAAATAGAAAAAAATAGCAAATGTTGTCTTTTAGAGTTAATATAAAATATTTTTATCATAAACATTAATAGTCATGAGTGAAAACTATTAAGATTTTTTTAGATTATAAAACCACATTTGATATACTGTAAGTTAATTCTCAGAATGTGAAGAACAAAAACTGCTAATGTCAGTCATAGTTCAAGTTATATCATCACCTGAAGAATAAACTGTCAGCATGGATACGAGTTCTGATCATGAGCCAGAGAATTTTGAGCTCGAAGGAACTGCAGGTCCTCTGACACGGGTTGCTGTCAGGTAAAGTCTTTTTACCATTTTACAGTTGAAGCAACCAATGCCCAGAGAAGCTTTACCTTTCCCAGGTACCTATAGCTCACATAAATTAGAAGCAGTGGAAACAGAGAGGAGAGAAAAATAACTCCTATATTCAGACCCGGTATTACTTTCCAAGTAGCGTCTCATTTGTTGTTTTTCAGTCGCTCAGCCGTGTCTCTTTGTGACCCCGTGGACTGCAGCATGCCAGGCTTGCCTGTCCTTCACTAGCTCCCAGAGTTTGCTCAAACTCATGTCCATTGACTCGATGATGCCATCCAACCCTCTCCTATCTGTCACCTCCTTCTTCTCCTGCCCTCAGTCTTTCCCAGCGTCAGAGTCTTTTCCATAGTCTTCATAGCAATCATGTGATATAGATGTGGTTAATACAATCCCCATTTTTGAATGAAAATAATTCAACTAAAACCTGTGAAATAATGATTCAGTCAATGTATTAGTTTCCTAGAGTTGCTGAAGTTAAGTGCTACAAGCTAAGTGGCTTACATAGTGCAGATTTATATTGCCTCACAATTTTGGAGGCTAGAAGTCCAGAGTGAAGCTGAAGGCAGGACATCCTTCCTCTTAAGGCACTAGGGAAAGAACTATTCTAGAACTGTCTTTGTTAGCTTCTGGTAGTTCAGTGGCATGATTCCAGTCTCCACACGTGTGTTTGTGTCTGTATTTGTCCAAACTTCCCCTTTTTATAAGGACAGCAAATCAGTATGACTTATCTTAATGCATTACATCTGCAATCATCGTAATTCCAAGTAAAGTCACTTTCTGGGGTACACAGAGTTAGGATTACAACATGTGAATTTTGGGGGAACACAACCAATAGGCTGGTAGTGAAGTTAATACTTAACTGCAAATATTTCTGGCTTCATATTTTACATTATATGATGTCAGAAATAAAATTTCACTTTGTTCCTCAGAAAGCAATATAAGGTAGTATTTATATGTTTAAAAAATTAGAAAAGATAAGAAATAAAAAGGTTGTGATGATAAATTTGTTGAGAATAAAATCATGTAAGAAATATCTGATAGTAGATTTTCATTTTTATGTTGTTGGTTGGTAAGAAAACATTTAACAGGTCAAGATGATGATAGTGGGATTTTAAAAATATTAATCTGCCAGTGATGTGCAAGATGGATAGTAGGAAAGAAAACAAGAAGACAAGTTCAGAGGCTCTAACCGAAATTCAAGATTGAAAATCTAAGGCCCCAAAGAGGCGATGTAGGGAGAATGTAAACTAGGGTAGGCGAAACCTTTTTTGAAAGATATATTTTATAAGATGTGCTTGTTAATTACATATGGATATAGAAAAATCAGGTATAGCAGGGTTTCATGCCTTGATACCAAAGAAAATGGTAACTGTCATAGAGAGCAAGGACATTTTATTTTCTGTTTTAATTTTTTTGTTTTAGTTATATGTCTAGATTTCCCCCATTGTCCTAACATAATAATTCTTTGCTGATTTAACTGATGTCCTTAAATAACAATGGTCATAAATTCCTTATGGGACTATAGAAGCAGATTTCCTGTTGAAAAAAAATATATGGTGTAATATGTAGATAAATCAGTTTGCATGAAAGTAGAACAGGGCCTTATCCAAATGATGGATCCTGGAGTTCATGTAGGGGAATTGAATTTCTGTGAATGCAGCCCCCCATCCCTTTGATAAACACCTCTATCAGACACCCATTCCTACTTTGGTCCTAAATTGAAATTATTGATTTAATGTTTCTTAAGTTATTGGCAACCTAGGGTATGTTTCTGTCTTATCTGATCATGTTGGCACAACTGTGGGCTCACTCTGCTGTCACATTGTCATGTCTGAAATATATTTTCTCCATTATGTTATGCAGCGTACAATTTACACGTTGTCTATTACCAAGTCTGAGCCAAGAGAAGCAGTGAGAAAATGAAGCTTTGTGCCTCCTAGGAGATAACTATTATTTTCTAAGTCAATTCAGAAGATTTTAGTTCCAAAAAATGGGAGCTACTAGGAGGCTTTTATAGAAGTTACATTATAACAGATTAAAGTGAAGGATTGCTTTTTTTTCAAGATAGTTTTAAGTAAGGATAGCTTTTTAAAATTGTGCATATAGAAACCTGAGAGGAAATTTTCAAACTTCTTAATAAAACAGGGAAAAAGCTGGGTTGCATGAAGACAAATTTTAAAAGTTCAAGACTGATAGAGGGTCATATTCTAGACAGACAAATGGCTTTTCAATGTTGTCCTAGATCAGTGGCTGTCAGTACTGTCTGCACAGTCTGAATCATGTGGGAGCTTTTACAAACAATGTGGATGGTTAGCCACATTTCCAGTAGATTCTGATTTGATTGGTCCAGGGTATTTGGAATTCAGGCATTGGTATTATTTAAATTTATGCCAGTGATTTTATTTGCAGTCAAAAGAGAAAAGTGCTCACTGCCTTACAGCTTTCATCAACTTGGAAATTGAATTATTGAACTTTATGCAATAATAACATCAGGACAACATAGCATTAAACAATAACATGAAAAACCCTGCTCACTATCAGAAATTAACATATTTCAGTGAATAAACATATAAGCATTTATGTATATGCTATACATAAATGCCAGATTCTGTCACATTTTATAAGAACTTCCTTTGCCCTTGAGATGAATAAGAATTTGTGGGAATGAAACCCATGATATTTAGAGAATTATCTTTGTGGAACAGGAAAGCACAAAAGTTATTGATAGTTTCAACTTACCTTTCAGCATATTTATTCTTTGCTTATTCAATACATTTGTTTTTAGTAATAACTATGTATAGGTGCTACTGTAAGTACCTGAGGTAGAACAGTGAATAAAAGACAAAATCCTCGTCTTCATGGAGCTTACATTCAAGTTGAGATTTAACATTCATTGAAAATGTATTGTCATTGGTTTATTTTTAGGTTACCAATTGATTTCCATTTTTTATAGTGATAGAAAAGCCCTTTTTAAAATGAACATTTAAAATTAAAATTGAAGTCTAATAAAATATGTAAAATTACTAATAATCCAGGTAATACCTTATTGAAATAGAGTCTCTGCAAATATAATCAGGTTAAGACCTAAAAATTGTGAAAATATTACCTGAATGACAGATATTTGGCTGCATTCTTGGCATCCATATGTGGACTCTGAAATGCTCTGAGATGTGGGAGAAAATAAAGTTGGAAGTTTTACTTATATTTATGGAAGTATATTCTTTAGAGTCATTTATAATTTTCTTCATTTAGCATATGTTTTATTTAAAATTTGTATAAGAATATTAGCTGCCATTCAGTACCATCAGATATGTCTCTCTTCTACCCTGGAACTCATTACCCTATATGCAAAACTAACAAAAAGCTGGAAGACAGATGAAGGAGAAAGAAGCCAGAAAAGAATAAGCAATTAAAATATGCTTCTGATTGGAGATAGAAGTGATAAAATCTGTCCTTGAGAATAAGTTGATTTGAAACTGGAGCACAAGCTTTATTGTTCACTTGAGAGAATAGATGCATAATGATTTTTACTATGAGTTAGTATTGTGTTTGGAAACATTAGCATTCAAATTAAGTGCCATGTGTAAGATTACCGTGCATGTTTGCACATGACTAAATAAAACCTCCAGGAAAGGCAATGCCTGTGTGAATACAGTGCTTCTAGCCTTATTTTTCTGTAAGACTTTCCCTGGCAAGAGATGTGACTTATTGAAAAGCCTCATAGTTATTGAAAAGTTCATATTAAAAGTGATCCGAATAAATTTAAAGTATAAAATAAATCATACATTACTATTTTATTTTACTAAGCAATGCCATGGCTTACATGGATGGCATAGTTTCCTAGAATTATCTGTTAGAATAATTAATTTTAGTACCTCAGTTCAGTTCAGTTTAGTTGCTCAGTCGTGTCCGACTCTTTGCGACTCCATGAACCACAGCATGCAAGGCCTGCCTGTCCGCCACCAACTCCCAGAGTCCACCCAAATCCATGTCCATTGAGTCAGTGATGCCATCCAGCCATCTCATCCTCTGTTGTCCCCTTCTCCTGCCCTCAATCTTTCCCAGCATCAGGGTCTTTTCCAATGAGTCAGTTCTTTGCATCAGGTGGCCAGAGTATTGGAGTCTCAGCTTCATCATCAGTCCTTCTAATGAACACCCAGGACTGATCTCCTTTAGGATGAACTGGTTGGATCTCCTTGCAGTCCAAGGGTCTCTCAAGAGTCTTCTCCAACACCACAGTTCAAAAGCATCAATTCTTTGTCTCTAAGCTTTCTTTATAGTCCAACTCTCACTTCCATACATGACCACTGGAAAAACCATAACCTTGACTAGACGGACCTTTGTTGGCAAAGTAATATCTCTGCTTTTTAATATGTGTCTAGGTTGGTCATAACTTTCCTTCCAAGGAGTAAGTGTCTTTTAGTTTCATGGCTGCAGTCACCGTCTGCAGTGATTTTGGAGCTCCCCAAAATAAAGTCAGCCACTGTTTCCAATCTTTTTGCATGAAGTGATGGGACTGGATGCCATGATCTTAGTCTTCTGAATGTTGAGCTTTAAACCAACATTTGCAGTCTCCTCTTTCACTTTCATCAAGAGGCTCTTTATTTCTTCACATTCTGCCATTTGAGTGGTGTCATCTGCATATCTGAGGTTATTGATATTTCTCCCGGCAATCTTGTCCAGCTTGTGCTTCTTCCAGCCCAGCATTTCTCATGATGTACTCTGTATAAGTTAAATAAGCAGGGTGACAATATACAGCCTTGATGTACTCCTTTTCCTATTTGGAACCAGCCTGTTGCTCCATGTCCAGTTCTAACTGTTGCTTCCTGACCTGCATACAGATTTCTCAAGAGGCAGGTTAGGTGGTCTGGTATTCCCATATCTTAAAGAATTTTCAACAGTTTATTGTAATCCACATAGTCAAAGGCTTCGGCATAGGCAATAAAGCAGAAATAGATGTTTTTCTGGAACTCTCTTGCTTTTTCGATGATCCTTTAGTTCAAGCCTTAATAAAACACACCTGTGACTCTGAGGCTATGGCAGTAAGTATGAGGAAAATTAATAAGAACAACTAGGCTGTAGGGTGTTATCATTTCTGTATTTAGCATTTTGAGAACCACCTATAAACTTGTTGACTTTGACCTAGAACTCTTTGTAGGCAGACCTGAAGATTGAATTTTCTGTTATTTAATATGCTATCTAGGTTTGTCATAACTTTCCTTCCAAGGAATAAGCATGTTTTAATTTCATGGCTGTAATCACCATCTGGAGTGATTTTGGAGCCCCCCAAAATAAAGTCAGCCACTGTTTCCCCATTTATTTGCCATGAAGTAATGGGACTGGATGCCATTGGAATAAACGCTGGAAAAAAGTGAGGCTCAGTTGTGATAAGATCATTGCTGACTTGAAGCAATGTAATTTCTTTGGTTGACTAACAGTGGAACACTGAGGAAGTGAATGGATCATTCTGCTTTATTTTATTTTATAAGAAAGTGTTGAAATTCTAGGGCCCAATACCAGGTCTTCTGTTTTCTTCTAGTCCCTTCTACCAGAAAGGAAGAAAAAGAGACATGTAAAAACAACAAAAACTCCTCACATATATTGGTGTTCTTTTCTCCTAGGAGAATATTACTAGGGCGAAATGAGATGAAATCAGGCATATTTATTTTGGTAAAAAAAAAAAACAAAACAAGTAAATATCCCCTAACCTTTCTTGTTAAGAATTCCTATGATGCAGGATAATAGCTGTAGAAAGGAAATAAGTATAGTAAGAGAAGTTCTTTAAAAAATATACAATTCAAAAGGAAAAATAAGGACTTAGGATTGGAGACATGAGAAGATATTAACGTTCATTCATCTGCTTACCATTTTTCTCCTTACTTACTATGAGTAAAGAAGTGTTCTAGATGTTGGGGATATAGGAGCAAGCAGAAGCAAATCAAGTGTCTGTTCTCATGGGGCTTGTCTTCAAGTGAATGAGGCAAACTGAAACAAATATGAAACTGTAATTGTCCCAAGTGACATGGGAGATGGAAATGGGAGGAACTGCCCAAGTCACAGAGATTAGGGGAGACATCTCAAAGGAAGTGACACAAGTGGCCTTCATGGAGAAACCTCCATTTCTGTTGTGGACTTTTATCTGTGTAGATAAGTGTTAGGATATAAATGGCATAGAAAGATGTATTAGTCATTGCTATTAAGAGATAGCAATAAATAAGGGATTTGAAAAATAGATGTGTGTTAGTTTTCCAGGACTGTTCAGAAAAAGCACCATAAACTTGGTGGCTTGAAACAACAGAAGTTTCTTCTATTACAGTTCTGGAGGCTAGATGTCTGAAATCAAGGTGTCAGAAGGGCCATATTCTCAAAAATTGTAGCGGACAGGTCCATGCCTTTCTGTTAGTGCTTGGTGTTGCTGGCAATCGGCATTCCTTGGCTGTGGACACATCATTCCAGTCTCTACCTCCATCATATAATGGTGTTCTCCATATTTGTTTCTGTGTACATCTTTCCTTCATCTTATAGGACATCAGACTTTTAGATTATGGACTCACCCTACTCCAGTATGTGCACATGCATGCTAAGTCACTTCGGTCTTGTCCAGCTCTTTGTGACACCACGGACTGTAGTCTTTCAGGCTCCTTTGTCCATGGGATTCTCCAGGCAAGAATAAAGGAATGGGTTGCCATGCCCTCCTCCATGGTAACTTCCCAACCCAGGGATCAAACCTGTGTCTTTTACATCTCCTACGTTGGCAGGCAGATTCTTTACCACTGAGCCATCAGGAAGCCTCATCTTAACTTATTTACACTTGGAAAGACTGTTTCCATTAAGGTTACATTCACAGGCTCCAAGTATACATGAATTGGGATATCTGTATTGGACACTATTCAGTAAAACATGTAACACAAAAAATTGGAAAAAAAAATAGCAGGTCTATGGTCCAAATGTTTTATCTAGGTGTCACTGTAACTGAAAATAATATTTGGTTTGGTGTTGTGGAAGACTTGATTCTAACCATGTATATATTAAAGGCTGGAAGAGTTATATGAAGGCCCTTGGAGGAAGAGGGAGAAAATGTCCTGGGGATAAAATCCAGAAGCAATAATTCATTTAATATTCATCTCTCCATGGCATTCCATATCTCTAAGCATTCTTAACACTTTAAAATACAACAACCAAAAACTAAAATTAACTATTTATTTTTAGTAGATAACAATGATATATAATTTTCTGGGGGGTAGTTACCTCATATTTAAGTTTGCCACTTAAATTTCTGACTTTTATTAACATTGTACATTTTATTTATTTTACAAATTAAACTTTTCTTTTAAGGATTAACACAATTTAGTATAATAAAGCTTAAATGAAAAAATGAATATATAAGAGTGCAGCCAACCACAAGATGCGGATATGCTGATATAAAATTATAGGATCTCATCTGCAGAGAGATTTTCCAGATTTTATATGGTTAATACATATGAAAACAATGTCAGTTTCCATAACCAGACTGTGATTTCATTACCCTGAGTCAGTTTCAGTTTAGAAAATGTCAAAATTTTAATGTTATTTAAAAACATCTTATTTTTAATATATAATTTTTCTAAGAATTCTGTTCACAATTTATATAGTTTATGACATGTTTATTATCTGCTTAAGCTGTCAGCTATTCTTTTTATAGTTCCTTCATAATATTTATCACTTGTCAGTGTTAAGTACTATTTAAAAACTTCTTTTATACTAACTCCATCAGAGGTGGAGAGACCTAACTGAATGGTGGTTCTTTGCTTATTTATGCTTCAGGGTTTAGAAAGCAATGTTTACATCATCCTGTAATATTTACTGATTCTGGCAATTTAGGGACAAAGTAGAAAGGCCAGAGGAGGAAAGGAAAAACAAAGAAAAAACAACTAAAAAAAGAATGGCAAAAAAATGTGATAAGAAAACATGGTACCTGAAACTGAATAATTTTAAGTATTGCCCAGGTAAGTCATTTAGATAGATTTACACAGATAAACCAGTTGGTTAAAAAGTAAAAATCTCAGTCAGATTATTTCTCTCTCCAATGTGGTAATGGAAATAATCTCCTTGATTCCATAAATAAATGTCTTCATTTTATTAGTTTAAGAAAATTAAAACCTATGGCATACAATTCAAGCTTATAACTTTAAAGAATTTAGTTTTTTTCTCTCAAAAGAGGAGAACTTCTGTTAACCTTTTTCCTAGTGAACAAGCATATAATTTGCTTAGGGAAAGTTGTTCGTGTTAGCTTTTTGGTTCTATTGTGTTACTGAATTGCAGGTTTTTCAGACATCATACTTGCATCACATAATTTTCTGACCTCAATTACACTTCTCAGAAAACAACAGGTAATGAGTAATGGAATTGTTCACAAGCTTTTTAAAACTTACACTTAAGAAATGAAATAAAAACACATTATAGAATTTTCTACTAGGATATCTTGTAATCAGCTACTTTGCAAATCAATCGGAATTTTAAAAATATTAGCCTTTTAAATTGCTCATATTCTGTGACTTAAAAAATTTGTGAAAATATAGAGACGTAGTGATTTATATCAAAATCTAACAATAAACCCTATCTGGATCATTGAGTAATCCAAACATGAGACAGTATTATATAATTAATAGTAACATATAAAAAAACATTCAAGTAGAGACACTTCCAACTGACTATGTGTCTTGGAACAAGGAGAGTCAGGAGAATAAGAAAGGAAGGCAGGATACTGAAGTTTCAGTTGCCCATCTCCCTAGAGTATACATCAATCAAATTTTTTTTTTCAATTTAAGAATACTGAATTTTAAGAAAATCAGATGTATATTATGGTTTTACACAATCAGTATAAGTTCTGTTCATTCAGTAGTATCACAGACTCAGACATGAATTTGAGCAAACTCCAGGATATAGTGAAGGACAGGGGAGCCTGGCATGCTGCAGTATGGGGTCCCAAAGAATTGGGCTCGACTTAATGACTAAACAACAACAAGTTCTGTTGACTACTTTCATTAATCAAGTAGATTGATTTATCTATAGTTCCTGTCTTCTTTTAAAACACACTGAATTAAGGTTGCAGTATACTGAATGCTTCCAGAGTTGCCTACCTCTGCTCCCTCCTCTTGGGTTGTATGTCTATCTTACTGAAAACTAGTAGAGCCTTGATAATTGAGAGTTCCCAGTTTTATTTGTTGATTTTCATTTGTATCCCCAAGCAATTATCTGCAATAATGGCAGACAGGTAAAAACAATTAATGCTTAAAGAAAAGGGTTGCTGCTGCTGCTGCTAAGTCACTTCAGTCGTGTCTGACTCTATGCGACCCCATAGATGGCAGCCCACTAGGCTCCTCTGTCTCTGGGATTCTCCAGGCAAGAACACTGGAGAAGGTTGCCATTTCCTTCTCCAATGCATGAAAGTGAAAAGTGAAAGTGAAGTCGCTCAGTCGTGTCCCACTCTTAGCGACCCCATGGACTGCAGTCTACCAGCTTCCTCCGTCCATGGGATTTTCCAGGCAAGAGTACTGGAGTGGGGTGCCATTGCCTTCTCCGAAAGAAAAGGGTATATAAATATAAAAGTAGCAACAAGAGAAAATGCTAAATTGTGAAAAGGGTAAGAGACAACAGAGAGGAAGATTTAACTAAAAATCAAAGGAAATAAACAATAGAAGAGGTATAACAACAACAACAAAATTCTAATATTTCTAATCAGAAATTTGTATATAAATATACATAGAAAGGTATAACTTTTATTACTTTTTCTGTAATGCATGCATGTGTGCTCAGTCACGTCCAGCTCTTTATGACCCCATGGACTGCAGTACACCAGAGTTTCCAGTCCTTCACTATCTCCCAGAGTTTGCTCAAACTCATGTCCATTGAGTTGATGATGCCATCCAACCCTCATCCTCTGTCATCCTCTTTACCTCTTCTCCTCAATAACTAGTGTGTTTAATCATGTTCCCTTGGATTAAGGCTATTTTCATGTTTGGAAATCTGGCATCATTAGAATTCTAGTCAATATAGTTAGTATTATCTGAAAACTCCCTTTGTTTTTATTTCTAATTGACTGAAAAAGAAAACAGGCATCTGGTATTGAAAATTACTTGATTTATTTGCTATAATAATAATAATAATAGCAAACATTTATGTAGCACTAACTATATATCTAGTCAATGCTATGGTCAGGTCAAGATATGACAAGACATGACATAACAAGACTTGACTGAGTGACTGAACTGAACTGAACTGAACTATATATCAGGCATTATCTTTAGGCATGGCACTGACAACCATCAACATGGTGCTTTATTATTATCCCATTTTACAGATAAGGAAGTGGAGGCAGCCAAATATTGGAGCATATTTATTGGAAAACACATCTCTTTCCCACCAAACACAGAAAAGTCATGTAATTAGTAGGATTCAAATTGCAGACATGCTTTGCTAGCTGTTTTTTATCTTTTAAGCAAAATACCCCATTTTACACCTGAGGAAACTCAAAGACCTGCAGTTCTCGTGGTAGGCTTGTGAGTTAGGCTTGCCAAGAACAAATCTTGGGACTGAATTTAGATTTCCTGATTTGTAATCAAGTTACCCTCTATCACTGAATTTTGGCACAAGTCAGTTCAGTTCAGTAGCTCAGTCATGTCTGACTCTTTGCGACCCCATGAATCACAGCACGCCAGGCCTCCCTGTCCATCACCATCTCCCAGAGTTCCCCCTAACTCATGTGCATCAGGTCGATGATGCCATCCAGCCATCTCATCCTCTGTCATCCACTTCTCCTTCTGCCCCCAATCCCTCCCAGCATCAGGGTCTTTTCCAATGAGTCAAATCGTCGTATGAGGTAAAGTACTGGAGTTTCAGCCTCAGCATCAGTCCTTCCAATGAACACCCAGGACTGGTCTCCTTTAGGATGGACTGGTTGGATCTCCTTGCAGTCCAAGGGACTCTCCAGAGTCTTCTCCAACACCACAGTTCAAAAGCATCAATTCTTCGGCGCTCAGCCTTCTTCACAGTCCAACTCTCACGTCATACATGACCACTGGAAAAACCATAGCCTTGGTTAGACGGACCTTTGTTGGCACAGCAATCTCTCTGCTTTTTAATATGCTATCTAGGTTGGTCATAGCTTTCCTCCCAAGGATAAGCGTCTTTTAATTTCATGACTATAATCACCTTCTATAGTGATTTTGGAGCCCCCCAAAATAAAGTCTAACCCTGCTTCCAATGTTTCTCCCATCTATTTTCCATGAAGTGATCAGACCAGATGCCATGATCTTAGTTTTCTGAATGTTGAGCTTTAAGCCAACTTTTTCACTCTCTTCTTTCATTTTCATCAAGAGGCTTTTTAGTTCCTCTTCACTTTCTGCCATAAGGGTGGTGTCATCTGCATATCTGAGGTTATTGATATTTCTCCCGGCAATCTTGATTCCAGCTTCTGCTTCATCCAGCTCAGCGTTTCTCATGATGTACTCTGCATGTAAGTTAAATAAGCAGGGTGACAACATGCAGCCTTGACATACTCTTTTTCCTATTTGGAACCAGTCTGTTGTTCCATGTCCAGTTCTAACTGTTTATTCCTGACCTGAATACAGATTTCTCAAGAGGCAGGTCAGGTTGTCTGGTATTCCCATCTCTCTCAGAATTTTCCACAGTTTATTGTGATCCACACAGTCAAAGGCTTTGGCATAGTCAATAAAGCAGAAATAGATGTTTTTTTGGAACTCTCTTGCTTTTTCCATGATCCAGCGGATGTTGGCAATTTGATCTCTGGTTCCTCTGTCTTTTCTAAAACCAGCTTGAACATCTGGAAGTTCATGGTTCAGGTATTGCTGAAGCCTGGCTTGGAGAATTTTGAGCATTACTTTACTAGCATGTGAGATGAGTGCAACTGTGCAGTAGTATGAGCATTCTTTGGCATTGCCTTTCTTTGGGATTGGAATGAAAACTGACCTGTTCCAGTCCTATGGCCACTGCTGAGTTTTCCAAATTTGCTGGCATATTGAGTGCAGCACTTTCGTAGCATCATCTTTTAGGATTTGAAATAGCTCAACTGGAATTCCTTCACCTCCACTAGCTTTGTTCGTAGTGTTGCTTTCAAAGCCCCACTTGACTTCACATTCCAGGATGTCTGGCTCTAGTTGAGTGATCACACCATCGTGATTTTCTGGGTCGTGAAGATCTTTTTTGTACAGTTCTTCTGTGTATTCTTGCCACCTGTTCTTAATACCTTCTGCTTCTGTTAGGTCTATACCATTTTTGTCCTTGACTAGATCTGATAGACAGAGTACCTGATGAACTATGGACTGAGGTTCATGACCTTGTATAGGAGACAGGGTTCAAGACCATCCCCATGGAAAAGAAATGCAAAAAAGCAAAATGGCTGTCTGAGGAGTCCTTACAAATAACTGTGAAAAGAAAAGAAGGAAAAAGCAAAGGAGGAAAAGAAAGACATTCCTATCTGAATGCAGAGTTCCAAAGAATAGCAATGAGAGACAAGAAAGCCTTCCTCAGGGATCAATGCAAAGAAAGAGAGGTGTAATTCAACAGCATCTTAAACCAAAGTGTGATACATTTTGACTTCATATTCCAGTCAACATCACTATTAAACATTTTCAGCCTACAAGTTTTCATATGAATCCTGGGAAGAATCTACATATTGGATTCAAGTCTGCTGAAATACCTAGAGGTAAACCAACAGCTCAACACATATGGGAGATTCATTTTTGGCTAGATTTTTTTCCTATGTCTGACAATGCACAATTTTTTTTTTAATTGAGAATCACTTCCCACTCCAGGCAAAAGCTATGTTAATCTACTTATATATATATAGTTAGTACTAAAACCCTGTCTGTAGTACTGTGGCCAAATTGTATCTGTTTATGCTAGCTGCAATGAAGACTAATCATCTGTTAGAAGTAAAACAATTTATGAAACTATAGAACTTTTACAAGAAAATCTATCTATAGAGTTCATCGTGCCTGATAAATAATAATTTAAAGATTGTAAACTTTATGATGATTGTAAGCAGCCAAAACATTCAATTATATTTTAAAAGAAAAGTGTAAACAAAATTGCTGAAAAACATTAGTTTTCCAGCATTTAGGGAGTGCATTCCCTATTTCCTTTACTTTGAATTGAGCAAAATAATATAGCTAAGAAGACATGTAGTCTGTATTCTATCAAGCTTTTTGAGATAAATTTAATATATTTTTCTCCCATCTACAGGTCTGGCAGTATAAAAGTTTTCCAAAATTAAGCTTACTTTATCAACATTACAAAGCAGGGTAATGACAGTAGCTAGCAGAGAGAAAATTATGTGTTTAAAAGATAAATATTTTTAATTTTCTCTCAAAAGATTTATTTGTAAAATTGTATTTTTATACCATACATGCTTTATGTAAGGAGTTTCAGTCTTGACAGTTATTAGATTTATTTGAAATGTATTAAATTTTGTGTATTCCAATTTACTGAAGAAAGCATATTTCTTGTAATGCTTACTAATAAGTGCATCAGTTATTCATAGAATACCCTTCATAATTAGTACCACTGGCCATATTATTCCCTGATATTAAAACAGGATGGCAACCTTATCAAAATAGCAAGAAATTTAATTGTGACTAAGACCTGTTTATGGAATAATAAATACATATGGAAGTCAGTCTTATGAATTGCTCCTGATAAGTACTTAGAGTACCACTGACTAATTAGCTCCTGAAAGTGTATGTGTCATGTTAACTAAGGCAGTTCAAGCTTTGGATATAGGCATTTTTCAATATTAAAATTATTAAGCAAACTGTTATTTTACATATAACCTTTTGCTTCATAGATTTTATTAGATTTTGCAAGAGCATGCAAGAATATTTTCTCACTTCAAATAGAGAACTTCTCAGTTTTAATTACCTTTCATTGGTGTGAGAAACATAAAAATAGCAAATTTGCTGTTAGCACAGAAGTCAGCTTTCACCAGAGGATATCGTACCTATTAAAAGAAATATAAATTATTTTTGCAGTTCACTACCCTGCCCTATATCTAAAATATGTAGTACACATAAACTTCAATTTGTAACTCAGTTCAGTTCAGCATGCATTTATAGACCAGATCTTATGAGTCAGATTCTTTGTGAGGCTCTGGACACAGAAGGAGAAGGTATGATTCCTGCCCTTGAGAAGCATTCAGTTCATTAGGAGAAGACAGATCAGTGAACATAGCACAGTACTACAGTAGAAGTACAGGCAAGCCTATGCTCAGTCTGACTATGCTGTAGGGTCTTTTGGAATTCTTGCATAGATTCTATAGATCCTTTTTCTGTGAAAGGTCAGAGAGTAAATACTTTCAGCTGTGCCAGACATCACAACTGCTCAACTCTCCCACTGTAGCTCAAGATCAGATATATATAATATTTCAAGGAAAGAGCGTGAGACATCTCCAAGCCTGTAGTGGAAAGAATCTTGCTAGACTAGTAGCTGCTGCTTGAGTAGTACTTTCCCCTGTGTATCCTTCCCACCACACTCACTTTATACTTTCTGTCTCCCTTTTTTGTTTTCTTCTCATTCTTTTTTTCCTCCTATCTTGATTTGAAGCCTGACTCCATAATCATAATCAGTTATCCTTATAGCCTGAAAAACACAGAGATTTCAGTCCTTTATTTAATGATAAGAATTCTCACTAATACCTAAGATTTTAAAACTTTTTATATGCAGACCATGCTCAGCTACATTATAACTCATTCAATCCTTAAAACTAGGTATCATTTTAAGTTTATATTCAAGACAAATAAATAAAATTGGAGACAGAAAGTGATTTCTTCTAGATTATCCAGCTAGCAGAGGATATGAAACCATATGCTAATTGCAGTATATGATAGCCATGACTTTTAACACACTGCAGCATGCAGAGAAATCTCTAGTACTACTTATGAAATAAATAGGTAGGGTGACCAACAAGTTTGTCCCAATTTGTCTGAGGCTCAGGGATTTCCAGTGCTTAGACATTCCGTGCTAAAATCGAGAAGGTTCCAGGCCAACAGGAATAATTTGATACTTATCAATAAATAGCCCAGCTTTGATTTCAGTGCTTCTTAAACTTGAATGTGCTTAAGAATCACTTGGAAATCTGATTATCATATTGGGATTCAGATTCCGATTGCTTAAACTGGTACGGGGTCTGGAAATCTTTATTTCCATAAAGTTTCCAAGTGATGCTGATGCTGCTTATCTGTTTTTATTCTGGATAACAAAGTATCCTTGACCCATCACGGAGTTCACTCTGACGTTATCAATCAAAATCTGCCTCTTAACAAGATTCCCCAGGTGATTCACACTTTCAAGTTTCAAGAGCTCAGCTCTAGTCCACTTCTAATTAGAGTAAGATAATATTCACCTGTGTGTATTTGTTCCTGGTTTGAGGGTTTCTAAATACAGCTGGACTCGTTTCACTAATCTACCTTAGTTCATTTTTGGGAATCCAGACATCTCTTTTCTTCTACGTTTACCAGTTGACTCATTCCTTATGTTTCATAATACTCTGTAATGTTCTTGAACCCATTTATTTAAGCTCAAACTTGGATGTTTGTATCTATGGCTAATATTCCACAAAGAGACAATTATTCCACTTGACGAAAATCAGATGTTCAGCATTGCATTATTTTAACTTTAAGTCAAAATATAGTATTCTATTATATTTACTGGAGATTGGTTTCAGGACCCCCATGAAAGTGAAAGTGAAGTAGCTCAGTCATGTCCGACTCTTTGCAACCCCATGGACTGTAGCCTGCGAGGCTCCTCCCTCCATGGGATTCTCCAGGCAAGAATACTGGAGTGGGTTGCCATTTCCTTCTCCAGGGGATCTTCCTGACCCAGGGATCGAACCCTGGTCTCCTGCATTGCAGGCAGACGCTTTAACCTCTGAGCCACCAGGACCCCCATAGAAACCAAAAATTTGCATATGCTCAAGTCCTTCCTTAAAATAGGAAGTACAGTCCCTCCATACCCAAGGGCTCTCCACTGAGGTTTGGCTGAGCACTATAGTAAAGTATTGCTCAAGATTTTTCAAGCCAGGCTTCAACAGTATGTGAATTATGAACTTCCAGAGGTTCAAGCTGGTTTTTAAAAAGGCAGAGGAACCAGAGATCAAATTGCCAACATCCATTGGATCATCAAAAAAGAGAGAGAGTTCCAGAAGAACATCTATTTCTGCTTTATTGACTATGCCAAAGCCTTTGACTGTGTGGATCACAATAAACTGTGGAAAATTCTGAAAGAGATAGAAATACTAGACCACCTGACCTGCCTCTTGAGAAACCTGTATGCAGGTCAGGAAGCAACAGTTAGAACTGGACATGGAACAACAGACTGGTTCCAAGTAAGAAAAGGAGTACATAAAGGCTGTATATTATCACTCTGCTTATTTAACTTATATGCAGAGTACATCATGAGAAAAGCTGGGCTAGAAGAAGCACACGCTGGAATCAAGATAACTGGAAAAAATATTAAGAACCTCAGACATGCAGATGACACCACCGTTATGGCAGAAAGTGAAGAACTAAAGAGCCTCTTGATGAAAGTGAAAGAGGAGAGTGAAAAAGTTGGCTTAAAGCTCAATATTCAGAAAACTAAGATCATGCATCTGGTCCCATCACTTCATGGGAAATAGATGAGGAAACAGTGGAAACAGTGTCAGACTTCATTTTTGGGGGCTCCAAAATCACTGCAGATGGTGACTGCAGCCATGAAATTAAAAGATGATTATCCTTGGGAGGAAAGTTATGACCAACCTAGATAGCATATTAAAAAGCAGAGACATTACTCAGCCAACAAAGGCCCATCTACTCAAGGCTATGGTTTTTCTGGTAGTCATGTATGGATGTGAGAGTCCATGTATGGGCTGTAAAGAAAGCTGAGCGCCAAAAAATTGATGCTTTTGAACTGTGGTGTTGAGAAGACTCTTGAGAGTCCCTTTTACTGCAAGGAGATCCAATCAGTCCATCCCAAAGGAAATCATTCCTGAACATTCATTGGAAGGACTGATGCTGAAGCTGAAACTCCAAAATTTTGGCTACCTGATGCAAAGAACTGACTCATTTGAAAAGACCTTGATTCTGGGAAAGACTGAAGGTGGCAGGAGAAGGGGATGACAGAGGATGAGATGGTTGGATGGCATCACCAACTAGATGGACATGAGTTTGAGTAAAGTCTGGGAGTTAGTGATGGACAGGGAGGCCTAGAATGCTATAGTCTATGGGGTCACAAAGTGACAGAGTGACTGATCTGAATTGATAAGTATAGAACCTGTAAGCAATAAGAGTAGACTGTAGTTATTTTTTGCTTTGTTTTAAAAGAAATCTTTCAGCTTATTTGGAAATAATGCTGCTGCAATAAGACATCTTCAGAACATTTAAAAATCATAATTCGTAGGTTAATTTGTAAGATGTTGTAACAGCATTTGGCTCAAAGCAGTAAACTGAGTTTGCATTACAGCTTGAAATATCTACTGTGGTTAAGGTGAGCCTTGTGATAGCCTTAAATACTTAACTTCTGCTCTGAAGTTAAATGCTGGAATTCCAGCTTGCCAGGTTTCCTGATCGCCAGGTTCCCTGCTCATTATCACCTCTTTATGGCTGTTCATGACTGTTCCCACCTGGAATGCCTTTCCCTTGATTAGGCCAGTTCAGAGCTGCAGCTCTTAGAGGCCTACCCACAATCCCCCAGGGCTGTGGAGCATTCCAAGAGGACTCCAATTGCCCTAGCCACTGCCTCCTCTGCCCTCTTGTACTTTCACCTCTGTCACAACCTCTTGTGATTCATTTTGCTGGGTGAGTCATCTTACTCTTTTGCTGTTAGTTATGAGTAATTTTTGTCTCCATAACTAGATGATACTTTCCTGAATGTAGGGACTGTGTCTTATACTTCCCTGGGTTTTAGCAAACCCAGAACTGGATGTCTATCAGATATGCAGGAAATACTCGTTGAATGACTCATTTCATTTGGATATTGCCTAATTTTGCACATGTATGTGTCATTTCTCTTGGCATTATGTGGAATATTGTTTTTATCCCAAGGCTTTTCCAAGTTACTTAAACCTGCTTTTAAACCCAAGTATAGCTGGCGGAGGGCATTTTTGTTTTTTTTTTTTCCTTACAGAACATAGTTCTTTGTGACTGGGAGTCAGAGGTAGAAGGAAAGGAAAGAGAAAAATCATTTCATCTTCTTGCTAAGTACACAGGGCCTTTGGGGATTTTAATAGCCACCTCTAAATCAGTTGAACAGATATTATTCGTAAAAGATGGCACTATAGTGTCTGAAATGTTGAAAAGTTCCTTTGTCAAATTGTTATTACTATTTGCATTTTACATTCAATAGAAAGTGAAACGTGTACATATTGCTACTAAGCCTTTCTTTTTGGATGCTATGAGCATATGACTTACACAGTCTTATGTATGTATAGCTTTCTGTGGCCCAGTGTACCAGTTCCTTATAGGGTTTTTTAATTTTTGTTTTTGGCACAATCTCTTTACTATAAAATTTCTATCTCAGTTTAGTCACAATTATGGGAAAGATGATTAATTATATTAATTATATTAATTAATTATACCTGTTAGCTTCAATAGAAATTAGATTTTAAAGGTAAATAATTTTAGATACAAATTAAGCATTCTTTGGTGCCTTTCCACTCTTCTAATTCTTATACATACCTGGTTAATTTCTTTTATAGAATAAGAAATGTTACCCTAGGGGCCAGAAAAAAGGATAGTGCTATGTAACCAATGGCACTGCTAGTAAATTTGTATCAGTTTACAAAGTAATAGTATCAGATTGAGAGTTTTGAAGTAAATAGGTTGTTTTAGACCAAAATAGTTGGAGAAATGAGATGCTAAAAATAGATTTACCTACTAGGCTTGCAGAAAACAGAAGCTCATGTAATTGTAGAAAAATCAGGAGAAACAATAGCCACACAAGCTATCCTAACCCTTCAGCTGAATAGAATTAGGAAGGTCAGGGGAATATTTTAGTCCATTCCTGGGTGGGGTTAAGAAATATTAAAAAATACCCAGCTGGTCATCACAAAATTCCTGGGGCTACAGATTTTAGGTCTGGAATGAAATCTGAGAAATTTTATTTTAGAAACACTCCCACAAAGATGTCCGATTATTAGCTAAATTTGAGAATTACTAATTCCCTAGACTTCAGGAGGTCTGGTTTCAGGCTAGTTTCAGAACTGGTGATTCAGGCAGTTTCCTAGACTTACTAAGAATCAGGTTCAGTTCAGTTCATTCACTCAGTTGTATACGGCTCTTTGCAACCCCATGAACCGCAGCACGCCAGGCCTCCCTATCCATCACCAACCGCTGGAGTCTACCGAAACCCATGTCCATTAAGTCGGTGAAACCCATCCAACCATCTCATCCCTTGTCATCCCCTTCTCCTCCTTACCTCAATATTGCCCAGCATCAGGGTCTTTTCAAATAAGTCAGCTCTTCCCACCAGGTGCCCAAAGTATTGGAGTTTCAGCTTCAATATCAGTCCTTCCAATGAACACCCAGGACTGATCTCCTTTAGGATAGACTGGTCGGATCTCCTTGCAGTCCAAAGAACTCTCAAGAGTCTTCTAGGCTAACAGTCTATCATTGGGCCAGTCAAAACTGGATTCTTGTAGTGGTGGGAACTGTGTGTTCCATTTGGAGGAGTTTGGGTTTTATGCTGTATTGTTAATATAATGGTCCCCAACATTTCTGGTACCAGGGATCTGTTTCGTGGAAGACAATTTTTTCCCTGCACTAGTATAAAGAAAGCTGAGCACTGAAGAATTGATGCTTTTGCACTGTCGTGTTGGAGAAGACTCTTGAGAGCCCCTTGGACTGCAAGGAGATCTGACCAGTCCATCCTAAAGGCGATCAGTCCTGAGTGTTCAATGAAAGGACTGATATTGAAGCTGAAACTCCAATACTTTGGCCATCTGATGTGAAGAGCTGACTCATTTGAGAAGACCCTGATGCTGGGAAAAATTAAAGTCCGGAGGAGAAGGGGATGACAGAGGATGCGATAGTTAGATGGCATCACCGACTCAATGGAGATGAGTTTGAGTAAACTCTGGGAGTTGGTGATGGACAGGGAGGCCTGGCGTGCTGTGGTCCATGGGGTTGTGAAAAGTTAGACATGACTGAGAGACTGAACTGAACTGAGGGTTGAGGAGGAGGTGGTTTGAGGATGAGTTGAACACATTTGCATTTATTGTGTACTTTATTTCTATTATTACATCAGCTCTGCCTCTGTCATGCATTAGATCCCCAAGTTTGGGGACTCTTGTGGTAGTTGCTCAACCTTCTAGTGTTCTTTCTAGTTCTGTGGTGATCAAGCCATCATTACTTACTAAGTCACCAGAAAATTGTATTCTCTCATTGATCTGAGTGCTCTCAGGTAAGTAAAAATGCGTTTAAAGGAAAAGGGTTTCTTTTGTTTTTGTTGTTTTAAAATAAATGCTTTATTTTATCCTTAAATGTCCATATCTAGTTAAAAAGGTAAGCCCAATTTCAACATCTTTATGGTATTTTTCTAATATAAGGAACAATCTGATGATGAACTTTAGCCTGTGCTAATTTTTTCTGGAGGAGCATTGAAACTTTTGCTGCCTCAACCATCTCTAGGGCATATTAAAGTACAACATGTTGGGCCATAGTCCCAGAGTTTCTGACTCGGAATAGGGTGGGCATAGAATTTTCATTTCTGGTAGTTATCAGGTTATGCTGATGTCACAGGTCCTAAGATAATACTTTGAGAACCATAGCCTATACTAGCCTTGGAGTATAGAGTAAGAACAGAGAAAGTAATAATTTTCATTAGTGTTTTTCAAACTTAGTAAATTTAGTACTTAATTTTTGTGAGAATGTCGCCCAAAGGATGAAAACTTCACATACAATCATTATGTGTATTAAAATGCTAATTTGGTAATACACCACTATAAAAGAGAACCATGTTTTTTAATCTTAATAATGTAAAAGCAGAACTAAGCAATACACAGTAAGGCAATAAGCGGTAAGTATGTTGATTTGACATATTAGGTACTGTTTACAGTGTTACTATTTTAGCCTTTCTCAAGAAAAATATTTTACTCTGTGTTGTTTGAAAGAAGTTAGTAATATCTCCAGACGGTATTTTGGTTATCAGTGGTAGAATCTATGTACATGTATTTAAAAGGTTTTTCTTTATATTGAGAGAAAAATAATTTTATAACACATCTAGGAATTTGTAATTTTTCTAAAACTCTATTTTAGTATTTAGGCACCAAAATTAGTATTAAAAAGATTAATGTTAAAAAACTATGCTTTTGTTTTAAATGATTGTATTCACAAATATAATTTGAGATTATTTGACTCATTGGAAAAGACTCTGATGCTGGGAGGGATTGGGGGCAGGAGGAGAAGAGGACGACAGAGGATGAGATGGCTGGATGGCATCACGGACTTGATGAACGTGAGTCTGAGTGAACTCTGGGAGATGGTGATGGACAGGGAGGCCTGGCATGTTGCGATTCATGGGGTCGCAAAGAGTCGGACATGACTGAGCGACTGAACTGAACTGAAAAGTAGCTTTGGTAGATTTGTTCAAAAATATTCATAAAGATTACTTTTTAAATTCTATTTTTCCTCAATCTAGGATGAATAAATTATATAGCCTATAAAGAAAAATTATAATTCTTTAATATTTCACTATGATCAAACTTATCAAATCTCTTTACACTACAGGACACTTAGTACTTCTGCCCTCTTAGCAGTTTGTGATACTCATTCAACTTAAAAATATAAATTCTAAATATGTATTTTTTAAAATGCAAAGAATGATACAGTATATCAAAGGATAAAGGTCTATTTACTAGCACAACCATGAAAAGTTAACAACTATTTACCTCTGGACTGATGTTTGTAGTGTGGGTTTATATTACTTTAAGTTTCTTAAATGATAAAGGGATACACTATCACTAGGTAGTCTCAATACTTTTTATTTATTGATGCCAAGAATTCAACAGCAATATCGATTAGCTAATCCTTTCTTTTGAATGCAACATCTTGATCTTTCTAGCAACATAAATAATATTTCTTGATTTTTATATTCATGTGGAGAAGGCAATGGCACCCCACTCCAGCACTCTTGCCTGGAAAATCCCATGGATGGAGGAGCCTGGTGGGCCGCAGTCCATGGGGTCGCTAAGAGTTGGACACGACTGAGCGACTTCACTTTCACTTTTCACTTTCATGCATTGGAGAAGGAAATGGCAACCCACTCCTGGGAGAATCCCAGGGACAGGGGAGCCTCATGGGCTGCCGTCTGTGGGGTTGCACAGAGTCAGACACGGCTGAATCAACTTAGCAGCAGCAACAGCAGCAGAGTTGACTTATTGGTTTCATATCTAAATAATATATTTTGTCAAATATTGTTTAACAGAAAGAAGGAAAAAGAAAAAAATGGTGGCAAAAGAGTGCTTAAGAAATGGAGCTTATTTGCTAAAATGTTTCTTGGTTGCCTTTGAGTTTAATTACACAGGGTGAGTGTTTAGTGGGTAGGAATTTAAACGCCTCCTCCAAAGGGCAGTAATTGGAATTGGTACATTTGTAGTTGAGGGATGGATCTTGATTAACCCTATACAGAGTAGCACATGATTTTTACCTGGTCAACAGTGTTGCTGTTAATCTTTAATCTATACAGAAAATCTAAAGAAGTGATGGTAAAATACTGTGGCTATCTGTAGTCCAAATAGGTAAATGTTAGACAACAGCCATATGGTTTAAAACTATTTAGGTTTATTTTTATACTCAAAGTCAATTATGCCACATCTTCCAAAGGGAAAAGTGCACACTGGGGAATATTTTGCTAAGAGAATATTACTAGCTAAGAGTCTTAAAACACTTGACCTTTATTCACCATCTACAGTCTGTTCCCATTATTTGTTTTAGTATCACCATCTTGCTCCTATGTTATTGCTTCTAAACGTTAGTTTTAGCAGCAAAATTCTTTTAATATAGCTTTAAGTGGTACCATTTTCTATCTGAACTTAAGGAATGCTTTTCTCAAAGGATAAAAATTGTGGAACCCAATAGTTTTGTCTGTGAAGTATCAGATTCACCAGCTTTCATCAAATAGTTCTTGGCCAGCTGAGGAAAAGTGAAAGCAGTTTTGCCAATGAGATCTTGCTGTCTAGTGGATTTTAATGGAATGATTTGGTGTGTCCTTTAGAAGCCTTTACCCAAGATGTCTACACCATGTTTAGCAGAACCCTGTCTAGGATGATGAAGTCTGGTATTATAAAGTGGGAATGTACTTTGAGTACAGGATAGTTCAAGGCTCTCAGATGCCACTAAATTGTTCATCTCTCACTGGATTCCTACATAAAATCTATTGTTCACCCACTTGTAAAATTATAAACAATTAGTTTATATAATTGGTATAAAGTAATAAAGAGAATACCACCTTTTGAAAATATATAGATACTGTAACTTCAGAATTACTAGATTTAAACCTCCTATTGAAATGTCTTAGCTGTTAAGATTTGCACTATTTATTTTCTAAAAAATTAAAATAAAAAATATTAGAGTGTGTTGCTTTACAACTAGTTGTGTTGGTTTTTACAGTACAGAAAGATGAATAATCATACATACACATATATCCCCTCCTTTCTGGACTTCCTTCCTATTCAGGTCACCACAGTGTATTAAGTAGAGCTATACAGTATGTACTCAGTGTACTATTTCTTGATTTTACTATATAACATACCTTCCTTTCAGAAATAGACTTACTTTTATTTATGCAGTTCCCTTCTAGAGGGGAGGGTGTCTATGGCTCTCTCCTCTTGGCCATAGTTTCTAGCCCCAAAGATGGACTTCAGATATAATCTTACTTAACCACCAAAGACATTCCAGTTCTGACTATCCCAAGTTTCATAGCCTGAGGAATTGTCTCAGTGGCTGTTATCAGTCAATAGAGTATGTCCCATATGAAAACTCACTCTCAGCAGGTTTGTTTTCCACTTTTAACACACATACCCAAAATGTAAAAAGAGAGGAAAACAAAGCCAGTGTTTTCATAGGCAGGGAATAGAGTTGAAGAATCTTGATGGTGGTTAAGTTTGTAGTTCAAGTTAGATCTGAAGCCCTGGGCCGTTCTGGCCTATAGTTCAGCTTGGTAGTTTGATACCCAAGTATCCTTCTGGTGGTGGTGGTGGTGATGGTATAGTTTCTAAGTCATGTCCAACTCTTGCAACCCCATGGACTGCAGCCCACCAGGCTCCTCTGTCCATGGAATTCTCCAGGCAAGAATACTGGAGTGAGTTACCATTTCCTTCTCCAAGTATCCATTGACAGGTTTTCAATTTTGCTTTTTCAAGTTTGTATTGGCCACATGACAGGGACAGCAGGTCCTGAGGTAAATTGGGTGCTAAGAGAATGTCCAACATTGCTTAGGGTACAATGACAAATTGTATCCTTCCTAGCATCCTCCTAGCAGACTACACTATTTGGATGCTGTAAGACTATGCTTTGTGGACCAAAATGGTTAAGAGTTATTATTTTATTAAAATAACATTTCTGGAAAAAGCATGAAAAACAGAAAAAGCTACCCTTATCATCAATATGAAGGTTATCAGCTACATTGTTATAAGATTACTCCTTAGAAAAAGGACAGGGCAGCAATGCCTGTCCTGAATAAATGAATGCAATACATTCAGTAAGATTAATGAATGTATTTTGTCTAGAACATACTGAGTGTAACCAAGCAAAGATTTCTATATAGGAAAAAATGGACAGACTGTGGGCTAATATTTTTTGAGGTGGTGTGAGTTAATATTTATTCCTGAGTAAACATTTTGTATAGTCACTGTTTTAGTAAACTATTTTTTCTTTGTAATTACTGTGTTATGGCCAATATCTTTTTATCCTTCTAGAAAAAGACTGAAAGCCAAATCTGGCCCATAACCTGTTTCTGTAAATGTTTTCTGGAGCAAAACCATACTCATTTAGTATCGTCCATGGCTATTTTCACACTATAAAGGCAGAAGTGAGTGGTTGTGACAGAACATACGCCCTTGCAAACCCTCAAATATCTGTCTGCATACAGAAAATATCAAATACCTGTCTGTGTATAGAAAAATTTTTGTTGATCTGTTTTAAAAATTATTTTCCTGTTGTGAGAATTGATTTTAATTGCCATATTTTAGGAATAAACCACTGTATGAATTTCAAAATAGATACATACATTTTGTCTCCTTTTGTCCAGTACAGTCTATAAGCTAAACGTGTTTGGATCAATTCTTGTGATAACTCTCCTGATTGAATATTCCATTCGGAGAAAAAAAAAAAAAAGTTAAAATTTGAACCACATTTCTGAATGTTTCCTAACTTTCTAGTCCTTTTAGAAAGAGTCTTTTTTGTATACAACTCTTCTGGTTATTTTTAGCTCTTCAGGAGCAACAAAGGTTTTCCTAAATTCTATCCTCTCACCTCTTCAGATTTCCACTCATGTTTTGATCTGTCTTGAACTACGCTAAGATTAAGCTTTTTCATAAGCTTGAGGCACAGCGGAGTTGAGAATGTAATTCCATGATACCGAAGGTTCATGCATTGTATCAGCTCTAGGTGACAGATTCTTTAAAAATTAGATAGGAAACTGACATAGAAATTAAAATTTCACCTCTGGCTTTTACCAGAGAGCTATTAGGTAAGGTTATTTAGTTTTTACAGTGGTTCACAAGACTCTACATGATGAGAAACATACATTCACACATGTGCAGTAGTGAGAGTCCATACTGTGCCTTTCTGCCCTCATCTGTGATGATCTCCCTTCTTGCTGTTCCCTACAGGAGAGGTTGGATCTTTAGCTCTTGGTCTTTGCCCATGAGGCTTTTTCTCTTTGGGATTCATTCTCCTAGATGCTTGGATGGTCTGTTGACATGTATCTTTGATGTCTTCTCTTGATACTACATTGAATAATTGTGCAACTCCTTACAATACACACATCCCCTATTTATTGTTCTATTTCTTTAGCACTTATCATGGACGTTAAATATATTTTACTGATCTATTTTGTCTACTTGAAATTAGCCCTTTTGAGTTTCATAAATTTGATTATTTGGTTTCCTGTGTTCCTAGTACTCACGGTGGAAGGTTCTCTTAAAATATAGGTTGAAAAAATTAATAAACTACATAAAACATTGAAAGTGAATGGATTTGGAAAAAATGCAGATGGTATAAGTTAAATATGTGCAAATTATAAAGAGCTGGTTCTATTGCAGTTTATTGTAAACATTTAAAGTTACTTTTTTTGAGATTAGAAAACATTCTTTTACTTCTAGAATAGCTCACCAAAATAAAAATAGCCAACAACTCTATTCTTCAGTTTTAGGATCAAGTACTAACTCTAACCATTCATATGGGCTTCCCTGGTGGCTCAGACGGTAAAACGTCTGCCTGCAATGTGAGAGACATGGGTTTGATTCCTGGGTCGGGCAGATCCCCTGGAGAAGAAAATAGCAACCCACTCCAGCACTCTTGCCTGGAAAATCCCATGGATGGAGGAGCCTGATAGGCTACAGTCCATGGGGTCGCAAAGAGTTGGATACGACTGAGCGACTTCACTCATTCATATTCTTAGAGCACTGAAATTTTAGCCAATGAAGTTTTAAAATCCACAATACTCATAGTAAGGAAATATAGAAGTCATTTTGTACTTTTATTCTCCCTCCTTCCATTCCTCTTTCTCAGCTTTTTAACTTGCATTAGGGTACTGGATCTCTTACATTTCGTAGAGCTTAGGAATGGAGCCTTCAGATTTAAAGGAAGGATTTTTGTTTTTATTCATACAATATTAATCATGTACGCTAGATTTTTCAATAAAAAGTGTGCCAAATAAGCAAATACTATATAATTACAAAATAAATCAATTGCATATGATCTTACAGAAGAACAGACTTATAAAGGTCATAATTTGGCACAAAGAAAACTGAATTTAAAAATCTTACTATATTTTGAGACTAGGCTTTAAAACACCATTTGGTGGACTTAACGCTTCAGTATCATGTTCAGCTTCACTGTTTACGGTGTGAAATGAAACCATGACAACAATATTTGAAGTAATTTTTCTGACTTTTTTCCTATTAATCAATGTAGGTGTGTACATGCATTTTAAAGCTCTTGAAAGAACATGTGAAGCATGTTCCAAATAAAACAGTTTAAACTGTAGAGGAAAGCCTTTTCTGCCATTAGAGCAGTGCGCTAAATAGTTCCTACTCAAATGGTCATTCTCATGTCATGCTTTGGTACTGTTAGCTTGTTTCTCTGAGACCTGATAAAGCATAAAGATGTTTAATCTTATGAAACACTTCAGGTGTATCTAGTCATAACAGCTTAGGTACTAAGAAATGTCTGCCTTTTCCTGCCTTATTGATTAAGTAGCATATGTTTTCAGAAAACAGAACAATAAAATAAATTATATTTAGTCTTACCATGGCAGTTAAGTCAAGTTAGATCTAAGTTTCCAAGTTTTTTGCTGTCATATCTTAAA
>SJYQ01000081.1:340795-375059 GCA_006410935.1 Redunca redunca
TGACACTTTCTACCGTTTCCCCATCTATTTCCCATGAAATGATGGGACCAGATGCCATGATCTTTGTTTTCTGAATGTTGAGCTTTAAGCCAACTTTTTCGCTCTCCTCTTTCACCTTCATCAAGAGGCTTTTTAACTCCTCTTCACTTTCTGCCATAAGGGTGGTGTCATCTGCATATCTGAGGTTATTGATATTTCTCCCGGCAATCTTGATACCACCACACTCAAGTATACACAAATGAAACAAACCCTTCTGAAGCATAATTTTAAGTTAAAAAAAATTAATTTTCACATTATGAGACAGCAGTTGAAATTAAGTCACAAAGTGAAATTGACCACCCACAGCCAGAACTCTCAATTCTACCCTATAAATATCTTGAAGATCTTTCTACTTCTCTACTGATGACATTTTTCACCTGGACCATTGTTAATAGCATCTTCCTGATGAATTACCCTGCCTCTCTCTTCTTTCACCTTGCAATATATCTTTATACTTTATTGATTTTTCAGTATCCTGAAGATGATGTTGCGGTATTAGACATGTCTTGCAAAGTCCTTTGTGAGCTTCTTACTTCCCATCTTTATGTTCTATTGCTCTCCACTGTGGGTTTTCTGCTTCAGTCAGGTTGTCTTCTGTTCTTTCATTGTTGACTAGTTTAAGTTTTTGTCATTTCTCCCATTTCTCCCACTGCTTGGATTATTCATATCTACCATCTTTACCTAGGCAACTTCAACTAATTTTTTAAACCTCAGCCTAAAATTTGTATTCTTGGGGAACCCTTCTTTAGCTTGATTTTATTGGTTCAGTAGGCTCCCTGTGAATATGTACTCCTTTTTTTTTTTATTACCAATCTTATTTAGAATTTTTAAAAATAGCTGTCTTTCTCCTAGCAAAGGATATCTTTTGTTGACTCCTTTATCTCCAATGCCTAATATAGGGCTGGGGTATGTTAATAGCAAGAGCTCACTAATCACCTGTTAGATTAAAAATATTCAATTTTTATAAGAGTTTTTCATAAATATATAATTTGGTAAATATTCTTTATACCTATTAATTATTGTTCATTGCTTTTCCAGACTCAAGCATGATTTTAGGCCTGTAGTATTTTATGACTACTTTCTGAATGAATACAATTACAAAGTTTTTTAAGAATATTAACCAACATAACTGCTTCTTCTGTATCATAGGTATGGTGCTAGGATCTGGATGTACACTAGAGAATAAAAGCAGCATTGATCTCATCCTTACAGAACTTCATTCTTGGATAAATTATTTATATATCTAATAAGACTTTAATATAGAACACAATGTATCTGTATAATAGAATATTCTGTAGCCTATTAAAACAATGTATCAGAAACATATCCTTTGGCCAGGAAAGGTATATTGCTAAGTGGAAAAAAATCAAGTTACAAAACAATATGTACTACAGTATTCTAGTTTTATAGGAGAGTATAACCGGATTAAGCCCACAAACTAAAAGTGATTTTTCAGATATCATTAAAAGTGCTTATCCCTGAGGTTTCCTTTTGTCTTCCTGATATGTTTATTTAAAAAAAATTATATATGGGATTAAGTAAATTTCATTAAATAAGAGTAGAATATTTTTACTATTATACTGTTATTTTTCAGTAATTAAAAGCTGTCTTTGACCTGAAAATATCAAAGCTATTTTGTATGAATTGTCATGTAAATCATAATGCAGTTATGTTTCTTGCATAGAAAGTATTAGTTGGGGAATCATAGCCACTTACCTCAAAAACTTAATACTTTTGAATAGCTTACCTTAATTTACATAGACACATAACTTACAGCCTATATCCTATGGAGCTGACTTGTGACATGGTGGGATTGAGCTAAGTAAAAGAGTTAAGTACCAGTTTTGTTGTGAGCATCAAACTAAATAGTTAATATATTCTGTTGTTAATTCTCACAGCCATCCTTCAAGGTGAATGCAGGTTAACTTGCCCAAGGTTACTCACTAAGTGGCAGGCCAGGGATTTGAATCTGTCCTACCAATTCTGGCACATCATGGATGTCAGCAGGAAGAGGGGAAGGTCATGCAATTGTTTGCATACACGGAATCCTCCTTCCTGGAACCTTATTATGTTGACAGTGTGTCCTAGTTTATCCTCCAAAGTTCTTAGGAGTCAGCAGGCATATTTTTATATGATTGGTATTACATGTTTTCCTGAAAACACTCTCACCTAAATAAGATGATTTCCAAGCCCTGGATGAAGACTCAAACTAAGAATGGAAATACAAGCATCTTCCCAGAAAAGTTTTATCTTTTAACATTCTTTTCTTCCTATCATGGATAATGTCCAACTATCAGTAATATTTCCAATTGCTATTTTTTTTTTTTTTGTCACTAAAGTAGTTTTCTACTCTCTTCTCTGGTTCAGAATACTGAAAAAATTCATGTTAGCACATTAGCCAGCCTCTTCTATCTTCCCTGGGCAGTTTTTGAGACACATGTGCATTCCTTCTGTTACATGACTTTTGCTAGCAAGCAGAGTTTCTGAAGTTCATTACTGCAGGAAATCAGACTGGCAAGTATATGAAACACCATCCTGCAACACCATCCCTCACTGTTTAGGGTCTCATAAAACCCATCAAAAATGATATCAGCATCCAGTGCAGTCATGCCACCTTCTGGGTAAGAGGTCTTCATGTTTATATTCAGAATTATCAATCATTCTAAATACTGACTCAAGCTTGTCTTTTAGTAGCAATATTTCCACTTGCAGTAAAGATATACGGGAGGACTCCTCCATGTTCACAGCTCTTATATCACTGTCAAAATTAGTATATAAAGCATCCATCAAATACACACTCAAGGTGAACTGGGCATGCCTTCACAAAGTCTGTCTTGTATATTTGTGATTTTACCAAGCTTTTTCAGGTACCTCTAGAAGCAGGCACACTGACAGGTGCCAAGCCACTTTTCATAAATGAAATACAAAAAGTAATAGGATCTGGCCTGGGAATTTTATTGCTGCTATGTGTCCAGAGGTTTGACTTCTTAATTGTTGAATTATACTAGAAATGTTTATGAATGGCACACATAGTTTGCTTTTGTTTTAAGATACAGGAAACAAGATGTTCATAAACAGATGTGAACCACTTATTGGTTGATGGCCTATTGAGAATGGAGAATTAAGTAAATTTAAATCTGGTTCACTGATTCCTAAATTGTCAGTGTTCACTCTTGCCATCTCTTGTTTGACCACTTCTGATTTTCCTGGATTCATGGACCTAATATTCCAGGTTCCTATGCAATATTGCTCTTTACAGCACTGGACTTTACTTCTATCACCAGTCACATCCACAACTGGGTGTTGTTTTTGCTTTGGCTGCATCTCTTCATTCTTTCTGGAGTTATTTCTCCACTGAAATAGTGGCATATTGGGCACCTACTGACCTGGGGAATTCACCTTTCAGTGTCTTGTCTTTTTACCTTTTCATACTGTTCATGGGGTTCTCCAGGCAAGAATACTGAAGTGGTTTTCCATTCCCTTCTCCAGTGCACCATGTTTTGTCAGAACTCTCCACTATGACCCATCCACCTTGGGTGGCTCTACATAGCATGGCTCATAGTTTCATTGAGTTAGAAAAGGCTGTGGTCCATGTGATCAGTTTGGTTAGTTTTCTGTGATTGTGGTTTTCATTTTGTCTGCCCTCTGATGGAGAAGTATAAGAAGCTTATGAAAGCTTCCTGATGGTAGAGACTTAACTGTGGCTTAAAATTCAACATTCAGAAAACTAAGATCATGGCATCCAGTCCCATCACTTCATGGCAAATAAATGGGGAAACAATGGAAACAGTGACAAACTTTATTTTGGGGTCTGCAAAATCATTGAGATGTTGACTGCAGCCATGAAATTAAGACACTTGCTCATTAGAAGAAAAGCTATGATCAACCTAGACAGCATATTCAAAGCAAAGACGTTACATTGTCAACAAAGGTCCATCTAGTCTGACCTATGGTTTTTCCAGTAGTCATGTATGGATGTGAGAGTTGGACTATAAAGAAGCTGAGCACAGAATTGATGCTTTTGAACTGTGGTGTTGGAGAGACTCTCAAGAGTCCCTTTTACTGCAAGGAGATCCAACCAGTCCATCCTAAAGGAAATCAGTCCTGAATATTCATTGGAAGGACTGATGCTGAAGCTGAAACTCCAAAACTTTGGCTACCTGATGCAAAGAATTGACTCATTTGAAAAGACCCTGATGCTATTAAAGATTGAAGGCAGGAGGAAAAGGAGATGACAGAGGATGAGATGGTTCGATGGCATCACTGACTCGATGGGACATGAGTTTGAGTATAGTTTGGGAGTTGATGATGGACAGGGAGGCCTGGCATGCTACGGTCCATGGGGTCACAAATAGTCAAAAATGACTGAGTTACTGAACTGAGCTGAATTCTGGTTGCCCCTAGCTCACTAAGTACACATATACTTAATCATTATAAAAGTTATTTATCGACTGGGGTATACTTTTACTACCATACATTTCATGGCTGCTGCTGCTGCTAAGTCGCTTCAGGTTGTGTCCTACTCTGTGCTACCCCATAGACGGCAGCCCAACAGGCTCCCCCGTCCCTGAGATTCTCCAGGCAAGAACACTGGAGTGGGTTGCCACTTCCTTCTCCAATGCATGAAAGTGAAAAGTGAAAGTGAAGTCGCTCAGTCATGTCTGACTCTCAGCGACCCCATGGACTGTAGCCCACCAGGCTCCTCCATCCATGGGATTTTCCAGGCAAGACTACTGGAGTGGGGTACCATTGCCTTCTCCAACATTTCATGGCATTCAACTGCCTTCTCTGACATTTCATGGCATTCAACTTATAAAAAGTGAAGTGTGTCACATTTCTACATGGTCTTTTCTGTATATGAGAGAAGTAATTCCTTACATTTAAGAACCAGAAAATTTCAAAAGAACATGAAAAATTTACATAGCACCCTCATTACAAACTAACAGTGTTTTATACCCATTGTAATAATTAGACTTATATAGGAAAATCATTACATAAAGACAGGCCATTAAAATGGTAATCTTCTTGGAGGTTTATATTTTTTGACAAGTGTTCACACCAAAACATTTAACATATTTCTGCCTATTAATCTTCTGGAAAGAGGCAGTCTCCTGATTTCCTTTTATATTTTGTGAAACATAGTTTAGTTAATGAACCACCATAGTCTCCATCATCGCTCATGACTACTGTATGCCATAATATTACATCACTTCTGCTATCATGATTTATATCTTTAATATTTGTATAAATTGTGTGGAGTCGGAGTGAACTCCGGGAGATGATGATGGACAGGGAGGCCTGGCGTGCTGCAATTCATGGGATTGCAAAGAGTTGGACATGACTGAGTGACTGAACTGAACTGAACACTGCTATTTATTGAATTATATCAGGTTGCCTCTCAAGGCTGTTGATGTAAAACACACCACGGGTCATCTTTATCCCATTGACAATGCTAAATACAGCATCTGCTTTACGTGTGGTAGATGTTCAGTGTGTTGAATGATGATGAAGATGATTGTTATCCACTAAGAAAATAATTGAGAAAACAATTCTGTATAATAATTTCTGCTTATTTTTATTGTCAACCACCATGTACTCATCTATCTACTCATAGTGGAACTATAACAACTATAAAGTATTTTTTAGTTTCATTGCTCATAAGCTTCAGCTAGACATGGTTTTGGCAGATTCAGTAATATGATACAGAACATTGAACATGCACTTATTCTTGTTCCCAGGAAACTAATTGAATCATTAAGTTAGAGCCATTAGAAAACTGACCAAATGGTATGAACTTAAGTTATGAGCTTCCCGATGAGCTAATTTCACTTATCATTTTTAGCTTCTTCTCTCCTTCCATTTCCCCTGTGGAACTATGGAAGCAGTTGCAGAGCATAACTGTATCCTATTTTAAAATGGCATTAATCTTGGTTCCCTGAATCTATGGATACAAGGAGGCAGAGTCCATTCTGTAGCATCAAATATTACTCAATATATTTTTATTTATTTATAATGTTTGTATGTTATGTGGCTTCAATTAGTCACTTCCAAAATTTACATACCTGGTAATTTCCTGTGTCAGCCTGAGACATCTGTAGGGAGAAGCTTTCATTGTACGCCATTGGGAAAAACAAAGGAGCTTGTTTTTCAGTCCAGGAAATATGTGACCTCCATGAGAGCAGGGACCACAGCTCTCCTATTTCTTGACTAAATCCCAGAGTCCAGCACAATATATTATACATAATAAGAATTCAGTTCACATATGTGAGTGAATGGATGAATGAATGAATGTTGGAAACTCGTAGACTCTATTGGGGCATGCAAAGCATTTGGCATTCAGGGCCCACATTCTGCCATAGGGTCCAGCACGAATTGTACTAAGTTTCAAGAGTTATAATTTATATTGTGATTTCCCTCGTGGCTCAGATGGTAAAACATTTGCCTGCAATGTGGAAGACCTGGGTTCAATCCCTGGGTTGGGAAGATCTCCTGAAGAAAGAAATGGAAATCCACTCCAGTATTCTTTCCTGAAGAATTCCATGGACAGAAGAGCCTGGCAGTCAGACCTGATTGAGCAACTAACACTTTCATGATTTATATTACTGTAATATATATGAAGGATCAGTAGGTCTTGGTTCTTGCTCGTTTCAAGGAAGTCAGAAGTTACTTCTCAGTTGTTGAACACTAATGTTACTGTTTATAATAAGATTTGTGAAGAACTTTAACATGAAAAGAATGCTTACACCTGACACTTGTAAATTTTAAACTGATCTATCTTCACTGCTTTAATCATAGAACTCTATGTAACTGCATTCAATTATACTTAAAAAATTAGTTATTGTATCAATTCTCTTATTCTCTCCTAATTCCAAATTGCTGCTTTTCCTGATGGGTCTGATTTCCTTTGTGGCACTACCAGTTTACCCAGCCCCAGGCTAAAATCCTTAGTTGTATTGCTAGTACCTATGTAACCATCATTGGTTAGGGCAATTGAAAGTTTGTTCTTGAACTACTGCAGTAGGGTCCTTAAGAGTCTTCCTTGTCTTAAGTTTCTTTGTAACAACATAGACTGTGTAACTGGTGGATTACCATCTCAAAATGTTACTCTGATGCTGCCACTTCCCAGTTCACATACCATCAAAGACTCTTCAGTTCCTTCAGGGTGAATATCTGAACTACCTGGTTTCTCTTCTCTTGTTTCTCATACTCTCTCCAAATGGCGTCTGCCTTTAGGATTCCTGGCCAGCTCTACCTACCCCCCAGGAAAGATATTAGCACCTCCAGACAGTGTGTTTGCAAAAACATATTTAGTATTGTAATACATTTTGTCTTGGGCAGGCAGAAAACTATCCTTTTCAAAATATTGACCTAAGACATAGAACTTGGCTGAAATTTCTTGACTGGTAGGGATAAAACAGAAGAATAGGAGATGAACTTTCCTGCATTTTCTTAATAATTGGTGGAAAGATGATGCACCAGTGTCTCCAGCAGATGAAAAAAGTTTGTGATCAAAAGGAGTTGGGAAGCAGATGTTATCCATTGGACATGCCTAATTGTGAAAAAAGCTGAGCGCCAAAGAATTGATGCTTTTGAACTGTGGTGTTGGAGAAGACTCTTGAAAGTCCCTTGGACTTCAAGGAGATCCAACCAGTCTATCCTAAAGGAGATCAGTCCTGGGTGTTCATTGGAAGGACTGATGTTGAAGCTGAAACTCCAGTACTTTGGCCACCTCATGCAAAGAGCTGACTCATTGGAAAAGACCCTGATGCTGGGAGGGATTGGGGGCAGGAGGAGAAGGGGACGACAGAGGATGAGATGGCTGGGTGGCATCACCGACTTGCTGGTCATGAGTTTGGGTGAACTCCGGGAGTTGGTGATGGACAGGGAGGCCTGTTGTGCTGCGATTCATGGGGTCGCAAAAAGTCGGACACGACCGAGCAACTGAATTGAACTGAATACATTCCGTGATTCCTTCATCTATGCCTTCTTTTTTTCACAAGACTGTAAACTTGTTGAGCAGGGATCATGTCTCTAGTTAAACCCTCTGTTCCTGATGTCTGGCACAAAGTATTCATGTTCAATAAATAACTGAACAAATTTTGTTGAACTAACAAAAAACACAGTACTGTGCTATGTCTTGGGTACCCAGAGATAAAAAAGAATCCAACTATGATCCTCAAATAGCTCACAAGGCATTAGGGACAATAATACATTAGGGATAATTAAAAAATCTATATATGTGCTATAATAAAGAATTCACTGGTTTGTCTTTCCCCTCAAGTGTTTCATATTGAACTTGTAGGCACATAAAAGTGCCAAGTCTTTTCCATATAATGTTACTTGCAGTCTTCTGAATTCAGCCCTTTTTACATGCAAAGCTGCCTTCTGTGCCTTCTTGCATATCACATTGTTCTCTGACAGTTCTGTTTGGGTGAGATGAGTACTTATATTTCTGTATGTACACCTCATTTTTTAAGATTCGGTTGTAAATTCCTTGAAAACAACAAATATTTGTCATAATTTGTATCCAGGAGGAATGTGGAAGTGAACATTTCTCATAGGTATTTGATCATTGTTTTCTAATTGATAGATTCAATGCAGTAATTGATTGTAAGATAATAAGTTTTGCCTTTGAAGAAGTTGGATATTATAAGGGTACTAATAAACACCATGTGACTATTAATAGAATGCTCCTGGATTTGGTGGGGGGGGGGGGCTATAGGTTCTAATATAGAAGTTTAAGGACCTTAATAGACTGCTTGATTTCAGAGAATACAGCACTGGATATCTAAAAAAGGGTTATAATTTTGGCTTGGATAACAGACTTACATAACATATGCTATGCCATTAACGTCTTTTCAAATGTGCCTCTCATCCAGGTCCATAACATTTGGACAGTTAGAGAGAATGGTATAATTAGAGGTTATGAACGTTGCTGCTCCCTATAGCCATGGATGGTTAACTCAGTTAGTTAACGCATGGAGTTAATAAGACCAGGGTCAAGAGATTAATACCCTTTACAGTCCAGTTACCTTTGATTCTGTTTCTGGCCAGAGACTAAACACCAAGACCTAGCCTGCCAACTCTCAAAGGCATGCTTTGGCCGAGGGAGATTGGCTGGGAATATATCAATGTATCAGTAGAAATCAATCTTACTGGGGAAAAGTGGCTCAAAGCACATTTTCCGCTAGCATCATCTTAAGTCATCCATTTATGCATCCGTTCAAAATTTGCGGGGTGCCTATCTTGGGTCTGACTCTCTACTAGACCCTGGGGATAAAAAGGAGTATGACTCTATATCTCCTGTAGAAGAACTCTGATTTATACCTTTTAAGAACCTTGTCTTAGTCCTTCAGGCTAAGAACACCACAATCTGAGTAGCTTAAAAATAACAGAACTTATTTCTCACAGTTCTAGAGGCTAGAATCTGAAATCGGGGTGCCAGCATGGTCAATAGAGAGCCCTCTTCCAGGTTGCAGAGTTCTAGTATCCTCACATGCTTTAGGGGGCTAGGGAGCTCTATGAAATCTCTTTTGTGAGAACATTAATCTCACTGATGAGGATGCCACTTTATTAACTAAGTGAAAAATGAAAGTGTTAGTTGCTCAGTCATGTCCAACTCTTTGTAACCCCATGGACTGTAGCCTGTCAGTCTCCTCTGATCATGGAATTCTCCAGGCAAGAATACTGGAGTGGGTTGCCATGCCCTTCTCCAGGGTATTTTCCCAACTCATGGATCGATCTTGGGTCTTCTGCATTGCAGGCAAATTTTTTACCATCTGAGCCCAGAAGGTAGCCTCTGAGCCACCAGGGAAACCACCTCCCAAAGACCACACTGTCTCATTGGTCACTAGGATTTCAGTATACAGTTTTGAGGGGATATGAGCATTCAGACCATAAACAGATCCTAAATTAACTAGAGTTGGTTGTTTTGACTGATAGTGGGTTGTAGGCCTTTTTTTTTTTTTTTTTTTAATTTTTGTTGGTTGGTTGGTTGGTTGGTCGCACTTAAGCTACTTTTAATTTTATCTTAAAATTTTTCAATATGATCATCTGCCCATAAAAATATTTTTCAGACCTAAAAAATAACATTTTACTCTTTATAAAAATATCCTATATGATATTTGTAAGTTGACACATTTGAGAAAGCTGACAAAATTAAACTTTGCTTGTATTAAAATTCTGACTCATAAAGTACTGTATGATGACTGTCAGTTATGGTTATAAAAGTCTGCTTTGTTGAAGGACAAAAGCTCAAGTAATAGAAAAGTAGCCAAGAAAAAAAAAAAGAAAAGAAAAAAGAAAAAATTGCCAATAATTGAATTAACCAAATAGCATCAAAGAGTGAACGATGAAAATGTGAAAAGGCCAAAGTAGTAACTTTTGTATAGTAACTTGAAATAGAAGCTATCCGATCCATGAGTGATCTCTTAAAGAGAAAATGCAAAATTCTTCTATTTCTTGATAGTAAATTTGATTAGAAGTCCTGTAACAAAGGATAAGAAACTAAATGGCTTATGTAAGGGTAAAATTTTTCACTTTTTTCAGAATTTTATTGTGTGTATCTGTGTGAAAAAGGTATGAGCTTTTAAAAAGTTGACGTTACTTTCATAGTTTAGGAAAAAAAGATAAAGACTGGAAAAGAGCAGTACTAATATTTTTTCAATTTTTCTTCTTAATAAGCTGAAGACAAGTTGACAGAATAGCATACACTCTAGTGAGGATAGCAGCTTTCCTTTGTCAGAGCAACATATACATTTCGGAGAACTGAGATCTAATCGAGTCTCTGTGATTCTTAAGTGATGTGCAACAATAAAGAAGATGAGTCTGAGGGAGGTACAGCCACCCACGCAGGCATGCAAATAGCAGTTCATGTATAAAAATGTTTATTAGGTACAAGAACAAGAGAAAATGTGTGTCTAAAAGCACCTGTTACCTTTAGAGATGATTTAAGTTAGATACCTAAAATGCTACATTTAAAAACCTGAATTTGAATTAAATTCCACTTTATTCACTTCAGTTGATAATGATGATGGCTTTTATTTTAGATATTCGGACTATAATCCAGTGATTTGCTTTTATGTTGTTGCTGTTCAGTTGCTCAGTTGTGTCCGATTCTTTGCGACCCCACGGACTACAGCACACCAGGTTTCCCTGTTCTTGCTCAAACTCATGATGATGAGCAAGTAAAGATGATGTTAGGGCATCTCCAATGGAGGACAGAAAAATGTCTCACTCAACTCTGGGTTGCGATGAGAGTTTAAATGGGCAGCAGGTATTTGGAAAAGATCCTCATGTGCATGCATCTTGTGTCAGGGATGGTTAAACTTGGCCAGTACCACCCACTGAAAAGCTGTCAAATGATGAGACATGATGTTGGGTGGTGGAGACAACCACCTTTAAAGTCAAACATACACCAACTCTTGTCACTGTTCTGCAGTCACTGAGTCTTGTCTGATTCTTTGTGACCCCATGGACTATAGCATACCAGACTCCTCTGTCCACTATCTCCCAGAATGTGCTCAAATTCAAGTCTATTGAGTTGATGACACTATCTCATCCTCTGCCACCCCCTTCTCCTTTTGCCTTCAGTCTTTCCCATCATCAAGGTCTTTTCCAAAGAATTAGCTCCTCCCACCAGGTGGCCAAAGTATTGGAGCTTCAGCCTCAGTGTCAACCCTTCCAATGAATATTCAGGGTTTATTTCTTTTAGTAACAAACTAGCTCTAGCTCTACTGTATTCTTGATCTACATCAGGCTACTTGACTCCTCTTGATTGTATTTGTTCATCAGAAAGAGATAATGTCTCCCATAGGATCATTGTGTATATTAAATGATGTGTTTAAAGTACACAGTTTTGGCAGCTGCTGATGTTATTGTGGAAACTTTCTAAATATTTTATAACTATAGATTTCCAAACTTGGTCAAGAGGCATCTTCAGATGAATAAAGGAAGGAGTTGTAAATATTAAGTGCATAAGATTGCAAAAATATTATTTTAATAGAAGACACTAGAACTATTTCTTTTAATGGAGAAATTAGAGAATCTGAAAAGTTTTTTAGGGGAAAATTCAAGTCTGTTTTTTTACCATTTCTCCATATTGATTCTATCTCCCTCTAGCCATTCTAACAAATGGATTATTAATAATAGAAGAAAAATTCTTTACTGACAAAAAATTTGATTGTGCAGATTGCATAGGCTCATAAACTTCCAGGTGCTATTGATGAGAAAATACACACCTCGAGGCACAGTCTCATGTAATTTGGAGGTTCAGTGACAGTTTTGAAGAATGAGCAAGAGATAAGTATTTGGCTACAAGTGGGTGGGAAAGTAGGGAGTGTACCCAGAAAGTCCAAATTGCCAGCCCACTGGGAAAGCACTGTCTTCCCATTAAAGATGAAAAATCATCTATGGTTTAAAGTAAGGGGAAAAGACTGCCTAACAGATACCTAACAGTATCTGCCTAACAGATACCTAACTCCAGTATCTTCAGGTGCAAAGCAGCTCAAACACCAGATGAGGCTGGGTGTATGGCAGTAAGGGCTGGAGATGACTGTGGTACACTGGGGAGCATGCCTACAGAGATTCCAGTGGATTATTTTGAAAACTCATGAGCCTGCCTGATAGAACAGGCTGAATTTTGCATTCAGCATTTCCTCTGTCCCTAGCATATGGACTCCTCTGCATATGGCAATGAGCCCAATAGGAATCTCCAAGCACCAGCATTATTTCTGCATCTATTTCAGTGAAGAATGAGTGGATGGATTTGAAGAATTTGGGTTTGTGTATTCTTTATTTCTTCAAGTGCCACACTTGGAAAAAATATTAACATTTTGCCTTATACACATACATTGGTACACAAACACAGGGCACTGTGTTCCTCCACGAAACAAAATCTTCATATGTTCACTTCATGTGTGTTGCTTTTGTTTATAGCAGGTGCAAACATGTAATAAAAGAATAAAATTACTGCCAATTGATGAAAAATGAAGTTATATACCAGTAACTTCTTAAATGGCTCCAGATCCAAAGTAGCACAGGTAGAAAAATACTGTATGATCCCCAAAATCGCATTCCAGTTTCAACTGCAAACACATCTTCTCACAAATTCTCTACCAAATCAGGACAGTTATGGGGGGAAAAAAAATTGTGGCTTCATTATGTACTATAATCAGTTCAATTGAAAAGGCTTTGTGACCAGATGCTTAAATGACAATAAAAATTTAGCTCTGATAACCCTGATGAGACCATGTTAATTCCAAATTAAGGTAATTTGAGCATTCAATATGCTCTTCTCTAAATCCTTTGGCTTCACAATCTCTCTCTTTATTCCATAAGGAGAATATATATGCTGTTGAAATTAGTCTTAAATATAGTGTATTTTTTTTATTCTAAAAGGATATGGGAAAGATAAAACACTGGTAGGGAGTACTTTGCTTGCCCTTACTTAGAATTTCATATTTTTGGCAGTGACCCAGGCTCATGTGCAACACCTTGAAATGGCAAATGGTTGTTGTTTTAAGCTTTCAGGTCAGAGCAGGCATTTATTTTGATCACCTAGCTAAAGTAAAGTGGCTTCTATTCATTTGTTTTTGAACACTTTATCTTGTATCTAGATGGAACTGACCTAAAACTGTATCTGGAATTATTCGCCTGTGAGAAGGCAATGCAAGTCAATACAAACAAGGGCATTTTAGCCAGAAGCTGAAATTAACCTGCAGAAACTTTGCCATCTAGATGTGAGCTACTCCATATCTGCAAAGAGAGCAGGTATCACTTAACAGAGTAAAAGTTTTTCTGTGCCAATCCAAAAGAAACAAGGTGAGGTGATCCTCATCTTCCTCCTTGGTATATTTGAGTCACAATTTCTTTTGCTTCAACAAACCAAAACAATTTTAAAAGCATCTTTTACTCTGAGGGGAAGTTAGTCTGAATATATCACAAAGTAGAAACACTTATACCCAAAATAGCAGGCACTGTTATGATTTAATCATTTCCCTATTTTAAATGTTTACTCACTTTAAAACATGAAAATCTCTAAATCCATTCCTAAGAATGACTGTTACATCTTTGACACACGATCAAAGACAGAATTAAGACTTCTAACGTGTCCTAGACAGAACAGGATTTTTAAGCTAATTTTGTATTCTTCTTAGGACCAGAGGTAAGCTGTATGAGGTTCATTAATTCAGACCAAGATTTCAGATATTTTAAATGCATTTTCAAATAAATATTAAAGAGTTTCATGAAAATTTTACCTCAGAAGTTTGTTTTCCTTATAATCTAAGCACTTTTATACTTGAAAAAAATTAGAATGTCTTCTAAATTACTAAAGGGATGTTGATGTTTCCTAAGTAGTGTTAAATTCATAAAATAAATATTCTAAAAACATATAAGCACATATCAGAATCTAAATAATACTTAACTACTTCAACTCTCAGTGCCTTTTTTTTTATCAAACAGGTTTTGGAAAAAATCAATATTCTGTGATTTGCAAATTAAAACTCTCAGTTGAGCCTTAATTGAGTCTCTCACTTCAATCTGTTTCTAAATTAGTCTCTCATTTCAATCTGTTTCTATATTTTTCATTTATATGAATATTCTTAGGGAATAAAAAGTCCCATATATTATATATTTTAATAATTTAAATTGTGGAGTTATAGATACCTATAAGAAGTAGATGAATATTATACACTCTCCCCAGAAAACTATGCATGTTTGTATAAAGATGAAATATGCATGCAATTTCACATTTGAAGACTATCAGTGGCTTATGAACCCTTGATTGATAACTTACTATGGAAGATGAAAATTGTCTTTTCAACTACTCATCCAAAACTTTAAAGCATAGTTCAGCCTTCCTGCATCATAGAAACCTAATATTTCCCTTAGTAATATCCATTCAGGTAAAGGTAACATTTTCCCTGGAGCTTAATCTCAGGCATATTACTTTAATTGTAACAATTTATCGTATTAAGCTTGATACTAAGTGAGAGTTCTGTTTCCTTGTCAAAAGCTGAGCCATGTGAGGATTACTGGACACACAGGTTGACATCTGAGTAAGTCTCTGTGGTCTATTAAGGGGTTTACAAGAAGAACAAAAGCTGGGAAGAAGTGTTAATAGAGCCAGCACTTCAGTTGCAAATTTTCACAAGCAAACTGAAAGACAGAAAAATGTCATCCTAGTAAAAAGTAGGAAAAATGTAATTTGATGAAATAACGTGTCTATATGTCAAATAAGTATGCATTTCTAATTTAATTTTATATTGAACATAAATTAAATCTAACTTGAAATATCTTGTGATAAAATGTCATTATAGGCAAGGAAAGCAGCATTCAGACCCATTAAACTGCTTTAAAGTTTTCTTGTGCTATAAATATTACAAAAATGATCCTTATTATAAAAGAAAATGTTTTCCACCCCAAGAAGAAAAATGGTCAAAGAATCTTGTTGTGAACATTCCAAAACTTTTTTTTACCATCTTGCAGTAGATGCTTTAAACACTTATTTTTATAAAGTACTTTTTGTCAGGCAATATATATGTTAGAAATTAGTAGTTCCTCCATTTGTAAAACCTTGACATTGACTATAATTGAGGAGGTTAGTGTCGGCGTGTTCATAAGTATTACCTGTCATTTGAAATATGACAGTGCTGTAACTGCAAGACCTTGGGGATGCTTGTGAGCTGGCACTGCCATCTGACTGCCTTAGAAACTGCCAGACAGTATTCTTAATGCCTGTGACCCTGAGATAATTAACATGGCCCTAGAGGCTTCTGCCTTTTGGATTTGCACACTTGTTGTTTAATAAGATGTTTGCTCCTAGCTATGCTTTCCTCTCATTTAAAAATGGACCTGTAAGGAGAATGGTCCTTCAGTCTGTTAAGTTTTGTTATAGATATTACCTTAGTGTACAAGTTGCATATAAATGAATTTTGTTTCTTTCCTAAAAATTAAGATATCTCCTAATGTTTTCTTCATCTTTTGTTTGATTTCTATAAATGCATGTCATAATGAGTCATTTGACTCATCTGAAATTCAAGCACTTTGACAGTTGTGTGCCAAGTGAATGATAAAATAGGAGTCAAAAATAAAGGCAAGTTTAAAAGGCTTCAGGGCAGATTTGATGGGGTTTTTAGTTTCTGCATTTCCAAGAACAAAGCAAAGAGTTAAAAAAACACTTCTACTTTAAGATTAGAGTTATTGATTTACAATTAGCACTGTGTGGAATTTGCAAAATTAGTTTGTAAATTCTCAATAACTCCTTGTAAATCAAGAAACTCCTTGTAAATTTAAGAAACTTAAAGGGAAATCTTATCTGTGTTGGTATAAATCTTTAAGAAAGTATAAAATAGTATAAATTTTTAAGGAAGTATAATATTGCAGTTAGATGCTCTTTTTGAACACATTTAGTTTCACTAAAGAATTAAGATTGTGCATAATCAATGTATTAGGAATTATATACATAAATATGCATATATATATACATACACACACACTGTGCTGCTCCCCCACCAACTGACTGTAGATAATTTTAAAATTATTGAAATGTAAACAAAATATGAAATTTCCAAATTCTAGGACTCTGGAGTGAATGATATCTTTTTTCATTTTTCTTCATTCATATTTTTGTCTTAATTTTTCAATAAATATATTACCTGATATATATCCACACTCTTCAAATTCATGACTTTAATGACTTCAGAATAGTCCATTAAATTAATATTGCAATTTTAAATAGTTAAACATTACATAGAAGACTATTAAATACATTAGAACAAATTTAATCATGAAAATAAATGTCATTTTGCATTGAGAATATATCTAATTCTTTGCTGTATTCTATACAAACTAATTTCTTACAAATGTGTTCAGTTCAGTTCAGTGGCTCAGTCGTGTCCGACTCTTTGTGACCCCATGAATCGCAGCCTCCCTGTCCATCACTAACTCCTGGAGTTCACCCAAACTCATGTGCATTAACTTGGTGATGCCATCCAGCCATCTCATCCTGTTGTCCCCTTCTCCTCCTGCCCCCAGTCCCTCCCAGCATCAGAGTCTTTTCCAATGAGTCAACTCTTCGCATGAGGTGGCCAAAGTATTGGAGTTTCAGCTTCAGCATCAGTCCTTCCAATGAACACCCAGGACTGATCTCCTTTAGGATGGACTGGTTGGATCTCCTTGTAGTAAAAGGGACTCGCAAGAGTCTTCTCCAACAACACATTTCAAAAGCATCAATTCTTTGGTGCTCAGCTTTATTTATAGTCCAACTCTACCATCCATACATGACCACTGGTCCTCGACTATATGGAACTTTGTTGACAAAGTAATATTTCTGCTTTTTAATATGCTATCTAGGTTGGTCATAACTTTCCTTCCAAGGAGTAAGCATCTTTTTAATTTCATGGCTGCAATCACCATCTGCAGTGATTTTGGAGCCCCCCAAAATAAAGTCTGACACTGTTTCCCCCTTTTCCCCATCTATTTCCCATGAAATGATGGGACCAGATGTGTTAGTGGTATTTATATGGTGAGTAGTCTATTAAATTTTGGAAAATTTGGTTTCTGATTTTTATCAAAACTTTTATTGCTCATTGTTTGTGAATGTCCTCAATGTACCAAATATACTCAAGGCCTCATTTCCACATTACAGTGTCAAGACAAGCATCACCCATATGGAACTTCTATCACAGATATAAATATGATATAATCCAATCAATCAGTAAACCAATAGCTAGAATTTTAAAAAAATTCTTTTACCAGGAAGGTTCTTTCAGATGTTTGCGTGTTTTACTTCCTCACTATGTTCAAATGTCTCAGCTCAAAATTTTCCTCTTTTGAGGTTTACTGGACTACCCCAAACTAAAAACTGTCTCCAACTTTTTTCATGACATTTTACTACAGCTTTTTCTTAATTGTATCATCAAGTTATTTAGGAGTCTAAATGTATTCAGAAGTAAATTGGATGAAGTTTTATTTTTCTTATCACTGCTTTCAACTGTATTTCCTCTGCTGCTGCTGCTAAGTCACTTCAGTCATGTCTGACTCTGTGTGACCCCACAGATGGTGCCCCACCAGGCTCCTCTGTCCCTGGGATTCTCCAGGCAAGAACACTGGAATGGGTTGCCATTGTCTTCTCCAGTATTTCCTCTAATAGTCCCCTTAAGAGAGGCTCCATAATTCTCTGTTACTTTAGTTTATTAATGCAATCTCAATATTTTAGATTTGCCTGTTCTTTTCCAATCAGCCTAAGCTGAAGACAGTGGCCCAAAGTTTTAGAGGAAGAAGTGATAATGTGATCAGGCCATGTGACACCTCTTTTCATCTAGGATTGGAGGGAAAGAGGAGGGGTAGTTGAGGAAATAAAGAGGTGATGGGAAGGAGTCCCTGGTTCTGGCCCCATTCTATGGTAATGGCTCTAATGAGATGATGGTCGCCATGAACGTGTTGTTAGTTTCATCTTTGCTCCCTCGTATCCTGGAGAAAATACCACTATCTCTTTAAAGATCTTTAAACTCTAGTGTATGATCTCTACCCTTCAACTTGTCTGGTTTACTTGACCTAACAATTGTTCTCTTTTCTAACCCCATCCTCCCTCATGTGGAGCCCCAGAACCACTTCAGTACCCTTAGAAGGCCACAGAAATAGGATGAACCTACTCTTGACATGGATCGCTTTAACAAGTGCAGAGTTTCTCAGATGCAGTTATGTTTGGCATCTAGATATCCAGTTGAAATATGTCTCTATTGTTGTTGTCATTTAGTTGCCGAGTCATGTCTGACTCTTGGTGACTCCATGGACTGTAGCCCTCCAGGTTGCTCTGTCCACAGGGTTTCCCAGGCAAGAATACTGGAGTAGTTTGCCATTTCCTTCTCCAGGGGATTTTTGTGACCCAGGGATCAAACCCATGTCTCTTGTGTCTCCTACATTAGCAGGCGACTTACCACTGAGCCACCAGGGAAGCCCCAGTTATGTTTTACTTCAACTTTAATAGAAACTCGAACTGAGTTTCACTTGACTTATTTCATTAGGCTATAAAATTGAATGTTGGAGGGGCCTTCTCTGGCCGCCCTTTTTCTTCATTACTCTGTCCCACATACACTGCTTTATTTTTCTTCCTAGTACATACTTTTATTACTGATGATAAGGGATAGTGAGGACTTAAAATGGTGAATGCTGGATCCAGAATGCCTAGATTTAAATCTTTGCTTCTACTGCTTGTTTCATGAGCTTGAGCAAGTTCCTGAAACTCTCTGTGCCTAGGTCCCTTATCTGTAAAATGGAAAATAATAATTCTTAAATTGTTGTGAGTTAACACAGAGCACATAAAATAGTACCTGGCATTAGTAAACATTCAATAAGTGTTATAATAATTTGCATTATTTTTACTGTCATTTTTTGAAAAAAAAAATTTGTATTGGGATATAGCCAATTAATATTGCTGTGACAGATTCAGGTGAACAACAAAGAGATATAGCCATACATATACATGTATCAGTTCTCCCCAAAATTCCCCTCTTGTTCAGGCTGCCACATAACATTGAGCAGAGCTCCATGTGCTACAAAATAGGTCCTTGTTGGTTTATTATTTTTTAAAATTTCTTTTATATTGGACTACAATTGAGTTACAATGTTTAGTTAGTTTCAGGTAAATGGTAAAGTGAATCAGTTATGCATATACCTATACCCATTCTTTATAAGATTCTTTTCCTATATATACCATGAGTAGAGTTCCCTGTACTATACAGTAGGTCCTTGTTGATTACATATTTTAAATATAATAGTGTGTATCTGTTATTTACAAATTCCTAGTTTCTCTCCCCCTTTCCCTTTTATTAACCATAAATTTGTTTTTTATGTCTGTGAAATGTAAATAAGTTCATTTGTATCTTTTTTAGATTCCTCATAAGTCCAATATCACATTTCTATCTGAATTAGATCACTTACTATGCTAATCTCAAGGTTTTTCCATGTTTCTGCAAATGAAATTATTTCTCTCTAATGCCTAAGTAATATTCCTTTGCATATATGTAACACATCTTCTTTATCCATTCCTGCATTGATGGATATTAGGTGCTTCCATGTCTTGGCTATTGTAAACAGTGCAGCACTGAAAACTAGGGTTCATGTGTCTTTTTGAATTATGGTTTGCTCTGTATATGCCTAGGGGTAGTATTGCTGGATCATATGGTAGCTCTATTTTTATTTTTTAAAGAATCCCTATACTGTTCTCCATAGTGATTCTACCAATTTGTATTCCCCCCAACTGTGAAGAAAGTTTCCCTTTTCTCCACAGTCTTTCCAATGTTAATTTTTCATAGACTTTTTATAGTGACCATTCTGACTGATGTGAAGTGATACCTCATTATACTTTTGATTTGCATTTTTCTAGTAATTAACAATGTTGCCCATATTTTCATGTGCTGTTTTGGACATCTGTGTGTCTTCTTTGGAGAATTGTTTCTTTAGATCTTCTGCCCAATTTTTTTAATTGTGTTTTTGTTTTTTGATATTGAGCTGTTTGTAAATTTTGAAGATTAATCCCTTGTCAGTTGCATTATTTGCAAGTATCTTCTCCCATTCTGTGGACTGTCTTTTAGTTTTGTTTATGATTTTCTTTGTTGCACAAGAGTAGTTGATTTAATTAGGCTCTATTTGTTTAGTTTTATTTTTATTACTCTAGGAGATAGGTTGAAAAAAGATACTGCTGTAATTTAAGTCATAGTGTTCTCCCTATGTTTTCTTCTAAGAGTTTTAGAGTTTCCAGTCTTACACTTAGGTCTTTGATCCATTTTGAGCTTATTTTTGTGTATGATGTTAGAGAATGTTCTGTTAGGTTTTTACATGTAACTGTCCAGTTTTCCCAGAAAAATTTATTTAAAAGACTGTCTTTTCTCCATTGTATATTCTTTCATCCTTTTGACCATATGTTCATGGTTTTCTTTCTGGGCTTTCTATTCTGTTCCACTGATCTAGATTTCTGTCTTTGTGCCAATGTCATACTGTGTGAATGACTGCAGCTTCATAGTATAGTCTGAATTTGGAGAGATCGATTCTTCCAGCTTCATTATTCTTTCTTAGAATTGCTTTGGCTTTTCCAGATCTTTTATATTTCCACACAAATTAAAATTTTTTTCTAGAAAAAAAATGCAGTCGATAACTTATGAATTTCATGAATCTGTAGATTGCCTTGTGTAGTATAGTCAGGTTGATAATGTTGATTCTTCTAATCCAAGAACATGGTATATCTTTCCATGGTATAATCTTTCCATGGTATAATCTTTGATTTCTTTCATCTGAATCTTATTGTTTTCAGACTATAGGTCTTTTGCCTCCAATACTATGTTGAATGAAAGTAGTAAGAGAGGGCATCCTTGTCTTGTTCCTGATCTTAGAGGAAATTCTTTCAGCCTTTCACTCTTGACAATAATGTTAGCTGTGGGTTTGTCATATATATGGCCTTTATTATGTTGAGTTAGGTTCCCTATAGTTTCTAGAGGATTTATCATAAATGAGTGTTGAATTTTATCAAAACTTTTTCTACATCTATTGAGATGATCATGTGGTGTTTAGTCTTCAGTTTGAAAATATGGTGTATCACACTGATTAATTTGAAGATATTAAAAAAAAAATCTTTACATCCCTGGGGTAAACCCCACTTGATCATGGAATATGATCATTTTAATATATTGTTAAATTTGATTTGCTAGTATTTTGTTGATGATATTTGCATCTACACTCATCAGTGATATTGGTCTGTGATTTTCTTTATTTGTGATATTTTTTGTATATTTCTTTATTTAATGTTTATCTGCACTCTTTAGAATATAAGCACCTTGGGTATTCTGTTGACTTCTGTGTTCTCAGTACTCAGAAGCATTCCTGGCATGTTGTAGGTGCTCAAGAGAGAATTGTGGGAAAACTGAATGATTGAATAATAAAATGAAGTCACAGTAAATGAATGAAGAGTGTATTAAGTTGCTCTGTGACCAACCCCTCCCTGTCACTCCCCACATCCAACTGGACCCCTGAATGTCTCCTTGAGCACATACATTGTACATGAGCTATGCATATGTCATGTTGCTAATAAACACAATAGAGTTCAAATGTAGGATAAATTGGTTTGATTTGTTAAATAGGCAAGGTTTAAGAAGAAAATGGATCTCAAAATAGTTTTAAGTAGAAGTAGACTTTAATAATTGTGGGAAAAAGAAGGATGAAGAAAAAGCTATGCTCAAGTTGCAAAATCTCCCAGTGACCACCAGGGAGCCGGTATCAAATGCAAAAGCAAGAGAGTTTTTATTACCAAGCTCGAGCTGGGGCTCCCACTGTTACTGATGCAGCGGCTAAGGAGAGGAGCCCCGAGCTCTGGGTTACATTACTTATATAGGGTGTTCTCCCTCGAAAAATTTGAAAAACGGGAGTTTCCAGGTTGGGAGACATCTAATTGGTTACCTTCTGTGGAAGGGTTAGGTGTTGGGTTCTGATTGGTTTTCATTTCCTGGTCTTAACTCGAATTTCCCGGTCAGGTCATAAGTCCTGAACGTAAAGTCAGGAGATCCTGACCTGGGATCTGATTGGCTCGCAGGTGGTGGGGTGAGGTCAGGGGATTTCCAAAGATTCTTTCCTCAGAACTCTAAAATGGAGTCCTTTTTAACAAAATGGGTGGCTTAGGTTCTTCGAAAATGGAAAGTGGATAAACAGTGATCACAAGCAAGACCATTCTACCATCAGTCATTCAGCAAGTCAGGGTGAGGGTGATTTAGAACAAGACCAGATGTGGAGGGTCTGGGACAAAGGACAAGTGTATCTGACTTTATGCTATTTGCCTTCTTTTTCTGCCTCAACATTGAGGAAGGGTATGCTTTCCCTGGTGGCTCAGATGGTAAAGAATCTGCCTGCAATGCAGGAGACCCAGGTTTGTTCCCTGGGTCAGGAAGATCTTCTGGGGAAGGGGACATCTATTCACTCTAGTACTCTTGCATGAAGAATTTCATGGCCAGAGGAGCCTGGGGGCTACATACAGTACGTGGGGTCACAAAGAATTGGACCCAACTGAGCATGTAAAGATAATAATAATAATAGTAATATTCTCCTGTTTGTAAAAGTTGCTCAATAAGCATCAAGACTTATAAAGAAGAGCACGCATGGCTTATAAATTCCCCATTGGTGTGATTTCTCTGGCAAGGAAAAAAAATTAGAAAAGATGTATTCTTAGATAAATGTACCATTGATTATATCAGTGTGAAGTAACTGGAGCAGGCACTGGTTAGAAGTATGTGACTTCAAGAAACTCAAACATTTTGTTAAACCAAATGTGTAGAATTACATATATTTATGTTTAATTAGAGTTCTTTTGTTCATTCAAAATCTTTCTAAGTATTGGATTGTCCAAAAAGGTCATTTGGGTGTTTCTGTAAGAAATTATGGAAATACCCGAGTGAACTTTTTGAACAACCCAATGTTTCCCAGATGTTCAGCATCTGAGTCATTTGGGAAGCAGAATCCTGGGTTTTGCTTCAGACTGACTGAATCTGAATTCTTAAGGTACAGCTCAACTACTTACATTTTATGTAGCCCCTTCTTCTCTGTCAGCTTTTGCTTACAAAAATTCTAGAATGCATGTCTTCAATCTGTTTAGAGAGGGCGGGTAAAGCAGGTAGTCCTACAGTAAAGGAGCTAATTAAAATATGAAGTGATACTCAACAATTTCACTAGGTCGGTAATTTGGAAAGCATATAGATTCTTTTATTTTTTATTTCATTTATGGTAAAATGAACCAGTGTAAGTAAATGTTTAAAATCTTAATTAAAATCAACATGCCATTAAATTAGTTTCTAATGTTTTATTTGTCTAAATATTACCTTGTTTATCTTTCTCTTACTTTAATGTCTCTTCTGGAAATTTTTGTTTTTATATAGTTATCCCTTTTACACTTATCCATTTTGTATTTATTCCTTTTCTAATTACAATGGTAATTATGGCCATTTTCAACAGTATGGATTTTTTTTTTTTTAAAGAAAACTACTAGTTTTCAATCTATGGTTTTGTTTTACAAAATCAGGCTCACATAGGATATCCTGTGTTGCAATTTTTTTTTCTATTTACTACTTTTAAAAAACATTCTCATATTATAGTAAACACTTTCCTAATTTTCCTGCTGACCAATATCATGTTTTGCAAACTGTTCTTTTTCAGTTTTCCTATTCAATAAAAACCATGACATAAATATGCTCGAGTAAAATCTGTCTTCTCCTGGCTTTGTCATAGTGTCATTTCTTTTTCAGTGGATCCACACACAATCAATTCTCTATACTCAGCTCTCTCTCATTCATTGAGAGCTGCTACCTCTATGGCAGTTCTGCTTGAGATCTGGCAACAGGGTCCTTACTCCTAGGACCCTGCTCCAGCCTCTTGTAGTTACACTTCTCATCCATGAAGTCAAGAAGGTTGAAAGACTCAACCTATAAAGAAAGAGCAAGCTCTTTAAAATTCAGACAGCTTATTACTTTCATAAAAACAAAAGCAGGATGCACCAAGGTGCCAGCTCTCCACATGCCTTGGTCCCCAGGACGATACTGAAACCAAAAGCACTGGATGATCTGATGAAATGGCATGAGTCCTGGCAAACACTGTGGCTGGGATGCTTCTGTGCTGTGACTAAGCAGTTTATAGCCTGTAGCTATACTCCACGGAGAAGGCAATGGCACCCCACTCCAGTACTCTTGCCTGGAAAATCCCATGGATGGAGGAGCCTGGTAGGCTGCAGTCCATGGGGTCGCTAAGAGTTGGGCACAACTGAGCGATTTTACTTTCACTTTTCACTTTCATTCATTGGAGAAGGAAATGGCAACCCACTCCAGTATTTTTGCCTGGAGAATCCCAGGGACAGAGGAGCCTGGTGGGCTGCTGTCTATGGGGTTGCACAGAGTTGGACACGACTGAAGCGACTTAGCAGTAGCAGCAGCAGCAGCTATACTCCAAGCGAAAGAGCTTGGGGAGAGGGAAAGCTTCATACCTCAACATAACCCAGAAAATGAGAAATTATCTCATGACAGCATCCTGAGAAGTTAGGGAGAAGGGAGGGAAATGATTTTTGTGGTACCTCCTCTGATGCCTCCTATGTTTTCATGTTTTCAGAGAATAACACAGTGTTTGACCAGGACTTAGATGACCTAGGTGACTAAGCCTTGCCCATAAGGCCTATGTAAAGATATGCAAGGTAACCAGGGATCCATGGCCAAATGATTCCCCTATAATTGGGCCCAGGTGAATCCCACTGTTCCCCGACCCCGACTGTGTTTTATGTGTACCTGAACCTGAAATTCCCTACCCAATTGGCTTCATGCCTGCTTCTGCATCTACCTGGAGCCCCTTTCTTAGGCAAAGAGGCAGCAAAATGGACTATATGCTGGTATATGCATCCTAGTCCTAAGTAGTGACCAAGCAGGGGTGTTGGTATAGGTCTGCAAAGAGCTCAGTTAAACAGGCAAGGGTATCTGCATGTTTGCAGGCCTCTGTGGGCTGGATAGTTACTATCAGATTGTAGGGAGGAAAGATGCAAGGAATGCAGAGAGGATGAATACTCAAATGTTTCTTGAATCCCCTCCTAACCCTGACCCACTACTTAACTGAAAATATAGATTCTCATTATTTATGAGAGAGCTCTCAGATGAGGAGAAAGCAGGCAAGAAGTTTTAGTTGTCATTCACAGTCCAAAATCCTGGACCAAGATTCTTGTTAAAGCAAAAATAAATATTATATCATGTTTATTTATCAATAAATATTATAACATTTTAAATATCATAAAACATAAATATCAATAAATATTATAACATCTTAAAATCATGAAGTAGAATACTTTATAGATTAGTGGGAAGGATACTACATAAAATCTGTGTATTTATATTCTTGGAAAATGTACAAATGTATATCCTTGTAGCTTATCGATTTTACATACAGTAGTATCTGTTAATCCCATACCCCTCGTTTGTCGCTCCTCTTTCCCCCCTCCCATTTGGTAACCACAAGTTTATTTTCTATATTTGTGTGTCTGTTTCATTTGGCGTTTGGCCAGGCTGTGGCATCTTAGTTCCCCAACCAGGGATTGAACCCAGGTACCCTGCAATGAGTGTGGAGTCCTAACCACTGGACTGTCAAGGAATTCCGTTCCTGTTTTGTACATACATTCACTTGTATTTTTTAGATTTCACATATAAGTGATATCGTAAGGTATTTATCTTTCTCTACCTTATTTGACTAAGCATAATATTCTCCATGTCCATCCATGTGGCTACAGATGGCAGTATTTCATACTTCTTTATGGCAAGCATTCCCTGGTTGAGGAACTAAGATCCCATGTCTCAGGGTAACTAAGCCCGAGAACCACATCTACTGAGTCTGTGCACTCTGGAGTCCTTGTGTCACACTAGATTTCACTTATATGTAAAATCTAAAAAATACAAGTGAATGTATGTACACATTTAAAGAATGAAAAAGAATGAAAGAATGAAATAAATAACATTGTTTTTGAAAGAAAAAAGAATGAAAAAAATAACATTGTTTACATGGAGTTGTTTTAATAATCAGCTCTATATTAAGTCAAATAAAATAATGTAAAGTCATTTGACTGAACTTTTAGATGAGACTCATATAAGAAAGACATAAGTTTATTGTCTGACCCACATTATTATGAGCAACATACCACTAACCTGTCACAGCTGTAGTAGTTTTCACAACTTCAGGTTTGGACATTTGATGAATCAAAATTTCCTATTTTCCTTCCATAAAGATATCACCAACCTACTTTCAGACTAGCCATCCAGTTGCCCTTGTTGTGAATTCAGCATATGAATATCTGCCACCAAATGCTTCTTTATTTCTGTAACTTGATGAACTTTAATTCAGCAGTTATCTTAATTAAGGGACCAAACCAGAGGTACATTTTAGAATAAACAGGTTATTGTCCCTGAATTGAAATGACCTATGACTTGAAATAACTGGATAAAAGCTGAGGACTTTTTATTTTTTAAAAAGAATTTCACATATATGGTAAGCAAATATTTTTTTATCATGCAAAATTGGACATTTTTGAAAAGGGGGAAAAAGGTCCTATTGATAATTGTGTTGGGGGAAGTGGTATCAATTGGGACTGTGCAAACCAGAACACATGGCCATTCTACTCATGAGTGATTGCAATATGCTGCCTAGTCAAAACAAACAATTCTGTTAGTCGATTTAGTCATATGGTGAGATCATATGTAAATATGGGCTAAAGAGAGTCCTTTTCTCGGCCAAAAAATCAGTGGTCAGAAAAAACTCCACTCTTTTTAAAGAAAAAAAACTTTTATTCACACAGATATCTTATAGTACATTATTAACAAAATTTTGAAAGGAATTACATAGAGCTCTTGCATTTAATTTAATTTTTAAAATTTATTTATTTTAATTGGTGGCTAATTACAATATTTTAGTCGTTTTAGCCATACACTGACATGAATCAGCCATGGGTGTACATGTGTCCCCTATCCTGAATCCCCCTCTCACTCCCCTGCCAATCCCATCCCTCAGGGTCATCCCAGTGTACCAGCCCTAAGTACCCTGTCTCATGCATCAAACCTGGACTGGCAATCTGTTTCACATATGATAATATACATGTTTCAATGCTATTCTCTCAAATCATCCCACCCTTGCCCTCTCCCACAGAGTCCAAAAGATTGTTCTATACATCTGTGTCTCTTTTGCTGTCTCGCATATAGGGTTATCGTTACCATCTTTCTAAATTCCATATATATGCGTTAGTATACTGTATTGGTGATTTTCTTTCTGGCTTACTTCACTCTATATAATAGGCTCCAGTTTCATCCATCTCATTAGAACTGATTCAAATGCATTCTTTTTAATGGCTGAGTAATATTCCATTGTGTATATGTACCATAGCTTTCTTATCCATTCATCTGCTGATGGACATCTAGGTTGCTTCCATGTCCTGGCTATTATAAACAGTGCTGTGATGAACATTGGGGTACACGTGTCTCTTTCTATTCTGGTTTCCTTAGTGTATATGCTTAGCAGTGGGATTGTTGGGTCATATGGCAGTTCTATTTGCAATTTTTTAAGGAATCTCCACACTGTTCTCCATAGTGGCTATACTAGTTTGCATTCCCACCAACAGTGTAAGAGGGTTCCCCTTTCTCCACACCCTCTCCAGCGTTTGTTGTTTGTAGACTTCTGGATCGCAGCCGTTCTGACCGGCGTGAGATGGTACCTCATTGTGGTGTTGATTTGCATTTCTGTGATAATGAATGATGTTGAGTTTCTTTTCATGTGTTTGTTAGCCATCTGTATGTCTTCTTTGGAGAAATGTCTGTTTAGTTCTTTGGTTCATTTTTTGATTGGGTCATTTATTTTTCTGGAATTGAGTTGTAGGAGCTGCTTGTGTATTTTTGAGACTAATTCTTTGTCAGTTGCTTGGTTTGCTATTATTTTATCTCATTCTGAAGGCTGTCTTTTCACCTTGCTTATAGTTTCCTTGTTGTGCAAAAGCTTTTAAATTTAATTAGGTCCCATTTGTTTATTTTTGCTTTTATTTCCATTACTCTGGGAGGTGGGTCATAGAGGATCCTGCTGTGATTTATGTCAGAGAGTGTTTTGCCTATGTTTTCCTCTAGGAGTTTTTATATTTTCTGGTCTTACGTTTAGATCTTTAATCCATTTTGAGTTTATTTTTGTGTATGGTGTTAGAAAGTGTTCTAGTTTCATTGCATTTAATTTTAAATGTGATATATTTTTCATGTAAATTATTTTCATAGTTGAACGTCATAAATTACAAAAAAAGGTAACATGCTATCCTCCTTGTATTCTTTATGCTGGAGTGTTTTGACCATTTACCACTATTTTTCTAGCTTTAAATTGACTGGTGAGGTAAGCAGAAGAAAATAGTTTATGATGATTTAACAATAGGAAGTTCTATTTGTGAAATGTTTACTGAGTACCAAGAGTCTAATACAGAAAAGGAAAGGTATATTCCATTTTCCCATACCACTTTAACTTACATAGACCTGGCTTTGACAGATGTGTGTGTGTGTACATACATACCTGCTCACACATCTATGTCTTGTTCTTGCGTTTATTCATGCATTTTTATTTCTTTAGTTTTCCAGTTTAATAAATTTATGCAAATATATACCAACACTCTGTACTAAGAATAGACTTCATACTTTTACCTTATAAAGTTACATAGATCTTACACCTGTGAAAGTATGCACACTTGTACATGATCATATCCACACTTCTATACACATCCACTCACCTAGCCAGTGTCCACCTACCTATTTAACATCTGTTTTTGGATGTTTGAAAGACTCCTGAATCTGTATCCAAGCCTGAATTTATAATCATTTCTTTCCAATCTGCCCCTCTCCCACTGCACCATTTTTTAATAAACTGGACCCATTCTCCATGCAAATACCCAGACCTCAGAAACCCATTAATTAGGGGAATAAACTAGTCTGTAACTTTTATAAGAACAAGGATAGGTTTTGTTTTGTGTGTTTTTTTTTTTTTCCACTATATGTACAGCATTTAGCAGGGTGCTCAGTATAAAATTGACAATCAATATTTGTGGAATCAAGAAATGGACTTATAGTTAAATCTCCCAGCCAAATGGCAGTATACTTAGAGGTGACATTTCCTCAGTGTCAGTGTGATGAAGACACAAATACTCCAGAGTAGAAGTCAGAAGACCTTCTTTGCTCTTCTCTGCCCCATCTCAACCCCCACTTCTTAACTTGGTGGCATTTTCTGTCACTTTATACCCCAGTAACAATAGTAACTATGGTAAGTATGTTACTTCAAGGGTCAATTGAGATAATAAATTTGAAATGGTTTTGTAAACTGTGATGTTATATATAAAAATAAAGCCACTTATTTATACAATTCTCAATCATACTTATAGGCAAGCCCACAACATAATATTCAGTCTCTGTGAAGGGTGTTCATCCTTCTGTTTTTCTCAGGATACATAGTATTAATCCTGCACTAAAATATGCAGAACTTCATATTAAAAAACATGCATTAGCTCAGAGCCCAGGAAATGTTCATGCCTGAGCACACACCAAGTAACTGTAGATACTGTGTCTGCATGCCACTGCATATTTACAATACATTTTTTATTCATTCTTTCTTTAATGCCTTAATTTTTCTGTCAGCCTGAAAAGTTGCTTTTCATTCATGCCATAGCCTTATTTTCTGCAACTGCCTCTTGGAATATATTATTATCAATATTTTGCATATTGTGGATATAGCACTTTTCAGTCTTAAAATTCACTTTTCATGCTGATGCTATGTTTTCTAGGTCTAGTGTCTAGAATACATTATTATTAACAACATCTTGGAGTCTACTGTTTTTCACTTGGCAAATTTTATCTTCAAGATTTATTGAAATATATGCAGTATAATTAATGCTTTCAGAACCTCTTAAGATGTTGGTGTATAAGGAATCTACATTTGATATATGGAGGTAGAGGAAACTGTTTTCAGTGTTTGCTGTTTGGGGTAATATGTTTGCAGAATGATTTGAAGTTTTCTTCAGAAAAGCTTTTCTCTTTCTCTAAACACTTATATAGTTATCAACTACACAAAGCTTTGGGGATTTTTGAAATTTTGTTCAGATTATTGGAAGCCAGGATTAGGGCTAAAATTGGTAACTCATTTATTTAATGAGTCCTAGTAATCCTTTGCTCATGGATGACAGACAAGAATCTAAGACACCAAGAGATGAGCATTCTAAGTGTGGTTTCCATCCATTTCCTCAATATATTTCCCCATATTGGTATGACAATTTGTTAGAGTCTCACTTCATTTCTTCTGAGCATTACATACTCATGTAGGCTTTAGAGGTACTTGCTAATTGCCAGTAAAAAATGACATATATAGTTGATTCAAAAGGGATTTTTTTTCTCTTCTGTTTTAGGCTCAATATCAGATCTGAAACAGGAATCAAATACATCAGAGGTGCAAAGAATGAGTAGAATGCAGTCTTTCTCCCTCCTCTCCAATCTGAGGCTATTCTGCTGTTAGCGTGTTGGTGTTGCCTTCTGTTACCTCATTTGTTCAGATATTCATTCCATAAACACACTTCTGATGTTTTGTGATCTCTCTCTTGTTTTGCAAGGAAGCACTGCAAATATTTATCTTTTTGGTAATTGATCATGAGAGTTTTGAGCTGCCACAAGAAATTCAGGTAAAACCTTCATGGATATATATTCATATAATCTTAAATCTGGAAAACCAGTTGCATGTTTGTCACCGGTAACTTTTAGAACATAAAATCTGATATATTTGAGCATTTATGAAGGGACAAAATTCTAGTTTCAGTTGCTGATGGTATTCCAAGTGACAAGTAGGTTGTTGACAGTTGTAAAGTAACTCACTCATTTTATGATAGCTTTAGGTATTTTTGGTCTCTAAGAATTCCCTAGTGTAAAATTAGAAGGCCATGCTTCTAACATTTAATATTTTTTAAGTGCAATTGGTAGACTATATGTTCAACTGTTGAAAACTAATAAACTTTACATTTCTATGTTTATATAATTCCTATTTTCTGTTGTATCATATAGGTTTATTAGATCCAAAAAAAAGAAGAAAATGTTGGTAGAGAATCTGTTACATGTCAACGTCTCACATTGTTTTGACTGTTTTTTCTTTTTTTTTTCCCCTTAGCATTTTCGCTCCTGAATCTTACTCAGTTGTTCTTGCTTCTTATAGACTAGATTGTTCTTTTTTCTTACAGTTCATTTTTTATTTTGGTGGAGTTTCTCTTTGAGTAATTCTAGTCACAAAATCACAGGGTAAACTTTCTAATTTTTAAAAAATATTTGAAGATGATTTTATGTTACCTTCATAATAGGCTGATGTTTTAGATCTTTATAGATTCCTTAGTTTGTATTTTATCACTCCAATCCAGTTCCAGCTCTGAAGACCTTGTCCTCTAACATAAAACTTGGCTGATAAGACATCTAATAGTTGTTTGGATCTTGTTCCTTTGTAGAAAATCTATTTTTCTATAAAAATCTTTAGAATTTTTTCTCTGAACTTATAACATTTTGCATTATAACTAAGTTGGNGTTCCTTTGTAGAAAATCTGTTTTTCTATAAAAATCTTTAGAATTTTTTCTCTGAACTTATAACATTTTGCATTATAACTAAGTTGGAGTCTTAACTTTCATACTGATAGCACTCTCCATGTATACTCTGTCTCATGCTGTAAATGCCTTTTTAAAGAAAATTTCTATTCATTTTTTTTCTGTTCTTCATTATCTTTGTTATCTCCTAGTATTCTTATCATATCTTTGGGATCCCCAAGTTTATATATATATATATATTTTTTTTTTTCTTCTCTCATTTTTCTTAAATATATGAAGGGATCTCCTTGATTGTTTCTCTTGATTGATTTTCACCAGTGTCCATTTTATTTTTGTCAAATACTGTGAATGGCCTTGGATTTTTACCTACTCGTGACTCACAAGTTAGCCTCTCAGAGTTTCACAGATACAGAAAACTGAGTTAGAGACTGGGAAATGTATTACCCAAAGCATCATCGGTAGCAGGAGCAGCAATCTATTTGTGTCAGTTCCCTTGCTCCTAAGTCCCATGAGGTGACTACTCAAACATGAGAGAAATCCTGAGCTTAAAACCTGAGTTTTTAAAGAGAGCATGAAGCCTGCCTGCCCTTTGCTCCAGTGGTATGCCATCTCTATCATCCAAGGCTATAAGCAAACTGACCCTGATCAGCAAACTGATCCTCTAAAGAGAAACACTTCCACTACTGTCCAAGGCTTCATCCTATTCAAATATCCTTGAAAAAAACAATCCCAAACAAAAGAGAATTAGTGGTTTGTTTCACAAGATGTACTGAAATAAGAGAAACTCAAGTATTGCCCATTCATTGTTTATCTATCCTTTAAATTTTTTCAACTTTGGAAATCTTTTAGTTTTCTGAATCTAAATGTTTGTTCTCTTTCTGATTTATTTTTACAATCTTGTTCTTTGAAGAGGTGGGGAAGCATAACAGTATTTCAGAACACTTTACAGTGATTTTTAAGAATTATCTTCTGTTCTCTAGGCCAGTGCTTCTTGAACTTCAGTGTGCATATGTCACCTAGAGAATATATTTAACTGCAGATTTAGTAAGCTTGAGGTAGGAACTTGAGATTCTAAACTGATAATAAAATGCTAGTGATGCCATGTTAGTTATCCTTGGGCAGCAAATTGATTAGCAGTGTCTATTAAATTTGTTTCTTCAGGAGCCAGTTCTGTTTATCTTAGATTAGTTTTTCATACTTCTAATTTTCTTCATAAATATGATGTTGCCCATGTTTATGAACAGACGTCTCAGATGGATAGTGATTGAAACAAATAGTGAAAGTGCTTTCCCCAAAGTCCTGGCAATGGGTGAACCAAATATGGATTTCTTCTCCACAAAAAGAAAACTTATTATAGACCCCAGCTGCCACAGCTGTTGCAAGGGGAATTTTAACTAGAGTAAGGCTATGTTCCGAAGGCGATGGCACCCACTCCAGTACTCTTGCCTGGGAATTCCCATGGATGGAGGAGCCTGGTGGGCTGCAGTCCATGGGGTCGTTGAGAGTCGGACACGACTGAGCAACTTCACTTTCACTTTTCACTTTTATGCGTTGGAGAAGGAAATGGCAACCCACTCCAGTGTTCTTGCCTGGAGAAGTCCAGGGACCGGGGAGACTGGTGGGCTGCCGTCTGTGGGGTCTCGAAGAGTTGGACACAACTGAAGCGACTTAGCAGCAAGGCTATGTTCATACTGACTCTTAGTTTTCCTTGACTCTAAGCTTGGAGATGCTTTTCTCACCCCTCTTAGTCAGGCCCCATGTTTGCTTACCGCCTGGATTTGGCAACCTAATTTCCTAAATATTCTTCCTCCGTCAATCCAATTGTATCTCAGCACCTGCAGGATTTCAGATACATAGATGCTATTATTTCTTACTCATCATTGCTATCCCAGATCCTTTCTCTTATTGTTATCATTATTTTATTTACTGTGGAAGTTCACTGGGTTTTTAAGAAACTAAGGATTATAGAAGCATGTGTTATCTTTACCCAAAAGTCATCAATCATCTTAAAAATTCTATTGTGTTTGATAAAGCAAAGAAGCATTGGAATGATTTTGTTTCCTTTTCATGTGTTACTAGTAAAA
>SJYQ01000081.1:375625-451770 GCA_006410935.1 Redunca redunca
AACTTCTTCCCTGAAAAATATAAAATAAAACAAATGAGACTTTTCCTGGGCTCCAAAATTACTGCAGATGATGATTGCAGCCATAAAATTAAAACATACTTACTCCTTGGAAGGAAAGCTATGACCAACCTGGACAGCATATTAAAAAGCAGAGACATTACTTTGCCAACAAAAGTCTGACTAGTCAAGACTATGGTTTTTCCAGTAGTCATGTATGGATGTGAGAGTTGGACTATAAAGAAAGCTGAGCACTGAAGACTTGATGCTTTTGAACTGTGGCGTTGGAGAAGACTCTGGAGAGTCCCTTGGATTGCAAGGAGATCCAACCAGTCCATCCTAAAGGAGACCAGTCCTGGGTGTTCATTGGAAGGACAGATGCTGAAGCTGAAACTCCAGTACTTTGGCCACCTCATGCGAAGAGCTGACTCATTTGAAAAGACCCTGATGCTGGGAAAGATTGAGGGGCAAGAGGAGAAGGGGATGACAGAGGATGAGATGGTTGGATAGCATCACTGACTCGATGGACATGGGTTTGTGTGGACTCTGGGAGTTGGTGATGTACAGGGAGGCCTGGCGTGCTATGGTTCATGGGGTCACAAAGAGTCGGACACAGCTGAGCGACTGAACTGAATTGAAATGAACTTTGTCAGTTTACTCAAATGCACTTTCAAGTTTGAGTAAGTCAGAGGCTTCCCTGGTGATTCAGACGGTAAACAATCTTAGCAGGAGACACAAGTTCAATCCCTGGGTCGGGAAGGTACCCTGGAGAAGGAAAGGGCAGCCTACTCCAATATTATTGCCTGGGAAATCCCATGGACAGAGGAGCTTGGCAGGCTTATGGGGTCTCAAAGAGTCGGACACGACTGAGTGACTAACGGTTTCAGTTTCAGATGTTTTAGATATAATCTTATTAAAATTTTCAGTATAGTTTTCCCTTTAATATTTCAATAAAATGATATCAAAGAATTAAATTATCTGACAAAGTTTTATATATTTAAAGCATAGGTGAAAAGCCCTGGCATTTTACAAACAGTTTATCCCAGTTCCTATATCTGATATTCACTTTTCATATATTCACAACTGGCAAATGCCGAGTTTTAAATAACACTTTAGTGTGTGACCTTTTAAGAAAATTACTGATGTCTTTGTTTAGAGTGCAGAGGGCATGGATTTCACAGAGCATTTCCCACTAAATGGAGTATATTACTCCAATATCATGGCCATGTTGTCAGGAAGTAGCACTTCATTAAGATAATGTGACCTTTAGAATATTCTTCCAACCTTTTACTATGTCTTTGGTGGTGGGATTTGTACTTTAATTTATGTGGTTTCTGATAAGTTGGAAATAAGAGTAGAGCCTTCAATTACATTTTATTTGACTTCAAGTATACATTGTGTGTGAGGTTTGTTTTTTCCCTTCTAAAATGGCAAAAAATGTCAGGTGAAGGATTTTTGTTCAAACTAGGGCTTATCTGCCAGGAAAGTGTCTTTTAAAGTTAAATTGGTAAGTGTATGCCTATTGTAGAGAGAGAGAAAATGGCTATGTAGAAGAAAGCAAAAATTGTTCTTCACTGCATTAAAAAAAAAAAAAGTTGAGAAGGTCCCCCAAAGATTTTTCTTGTTTTATGGTCATGAGATAATATGTTTTCAGTGTGCTTTCTGTGGTAAACTTAAAATTGTTCATTCAAGATTATCATTGAAATAGATACTTAACCTATATGTCCACTTTTATGTAAGAGTCAAAGTATGCAATTGAATGGAAAGAGGAAAAGATGATGGTTCTGATTAGACTGGAGTGGCAGTTCCCAAGAATTATTTCTGGGTCACTTTGGTTTTTATTTATTGGATTGAATTTTATGATCATAATTGAATCTTTCACTTGAGTGTCTTGAAATATATTTGTGACCAAGAATTGTTTCTATATTAATTTGTAGAACAATTTATGTGTCAGAGTGTGTATTTCTTAATTACATCCTAGTTTTAACATTGAGATTATCTTTGTGATATATGTAAAATAGAGCATTCATATTACAACTTTAGAGTGATATTATTATGTAAAATGGCAGAACCATATGGTGGCAAGAATGCTGAGCTAGGGAGTTTACGGTTCTTCTACTAGATATGTGGCCTTTGGCAAACTCTTTAGCTTCCCAAGTTTTAGTTTCTGTTTAAAAAAAAAAAAACGGTGCCAGTTTAGAATGCATTCAGCTACAAGTAACATAAAACCCAGTTATAGTGGTTTTAAACATAAAAGTTGATTTTTCTCATACAACCAGAAGATAGAAAGTGGGTAGTCCAGAGTTGATGTAACTGCTTATGCTCTCAACAGAGACGTCATTATTTGTCTTTCCTCTCTGTTTATGTTTGTGGTCCTGTAATCACAAGATAACTGCTAAACTTCGATGTATCATGATAGCCTTACAGGCAGGAAGAAAGGAAAGGCAAAATTTTTTTCTTGATGAAGTTTAACCATTTTATTGAGTAGACATCTTTTTATATACTTCATTAGCTAGCATGGTTAGAGAAGGCAATGGCACCCCGCTACAGTACTCTTGCCTGGAAAATCGCATGGATGGAGGAGCCTGGTGGGCTGCAGTCCATGGGGTCGCTATGCGTCTGACACGACTGAGTGACTTCATTTTCACTTTTCACTTTCCACTTTCATGCACTGGAGAAGGAAATGGCAACCCACTCCAGTGTTCTTGCCTGGAGAATCCCAGGGATGGCAGAGCCTGATGGGCTGCCGTCTATGGGGTCGCACAGAGTCGGACACGACTGAAGCAACCTAGCAGTAGCAGCAGCTAGCATGGTATTACTTAATGTCTCCTAGCTGCAAGGGAGGCTGAGATATTAAGTGCTTAGTTTTCTGGACAAGAATTAAACTAATCTGTAATATGCACCACAATTGAATAGTATATAAACCAAGTCTCTTTAACATACTAGAAATAGTTGAAAGGAGTTAATAATACCATTATATTTTATTATAACCATAGTTAGTTGAGAATGTTGTTTTTAGTTCTGAGTGCATAGAAGACTTAATGTACCTTCACAAATATGTGGAGAGAATGTGAGTTGTTCTGAAATTATGTCATGCAGGAAAGAACTAAAAGAAGTAGGGCTGTTTCATTTGGATAAGATTTATTAGAGGCCAAACAGTTATCCAAATCGTTGAAAGAGGAAATATATCAATACTTACTATGGTCTAATAGAACTAGCACCTGTGAGGAAGACAATTTTTGGGTCAGTTCAAAAGTATTTGCTAAGAAATCAGGGTCGTAAACTTGTGCTTTTGTTAAATTAAAATGAGTCAACAGTCCATAGAGTCTGCAGATTGAGGATGGAAATTTCTCAAGCTGATGTTTACAGTTCCTTCCATCTCTAAGATCTGGCAGTTCTTTACACTTGTGACTATGGCCTGTATTAGTCAAGGTTCTCTAGGGAAACAAAAACAATAGAGTGAGTTTGTGTACGTGTGTATGTATGTGTGTATTAGAAGGGACTGGTTCATATGATTATGGAGGCTGGCACGTCCCAAGATCTTCAGGGTAAGTGAACAAGCTGAAGAGCTGACAATATAGGTCAGTTCAAAAGTTGGCAGGTCAACACTGGGAAGAGCCTCTATTTCAGTTTAAGTCCAAAGGCAAAAGAAAAGCTCATGTCCAACTTCAAAGACTATCAGGCAGGAATAATTATTTCTTACTTGGGAGGTGTCAACACTACTGTTCTTTTCATACCTTTAGCTGTTTGGATGAGTCCTGCTCTCTTTAGAGAGGGCAATGTGCTTTACTCAGTCCACCTATTTAAATATTCATCTTACCCAGAAACATCCTTAAGAAAACACCCAGAATAATGTTTGATCAAATATCTTAGCACCCTGAGGCTCAGTCAAGTTGACACATAAAAGTAGCCACCATGTTGTCAAAATGAAAAATTCTTCAATGATATATTTTATATTGCCACACAGCAAATTATCACAACATATTGGCTTAATACAAAATTATTATCTTGGTTTTCATGAGTCAGGGGTTCAGGTGTTGCTAAGCAGAGTCCATGGCTCTGGGTTTTAAAAGACCACTGTCAAGATTAGCCAGGCTGCATTTCTTTCTGGAGTTTGTGGTCCTCTAGAGGTGGTTAGCAAAACAAACCAAAGCAAAAACAATGCCCAGTTGTGGATATGACTGGTAATAGAAGCAAGGTCTGATGCTGTAAAGAACAATATTGCATAGGAACCTGGAATGTTAGGCCCATGAATCAAGGCAAATTGGAAGTGGTCAAACAGGAGATGGTAAGAGTAAACGTCGACATTCTGGTATCAGCGAACTAAGGTGGACTGGAATGGGTGAATTTAACTCAGATGACCATTATATCTACTACTGTGGGCAGGAATCCCTTAGAAGAAATGAGTAGCCATCATAGTCAACAAAAGAGTCTGAAATGCAATCTTGGATGCAATCTCAAAACTGAAGATTTTTCAGAAGACCTACAACACATTTTAGAACTAACACCCCCAAAAGATGTACTTTTCATTATAGGGGACAGGAATGCAAAAGTAGGAAGTCAAGAAATAGCTGGAGTAACAAGCAAATTTGGCCTTGGAGTACAGAATGAAGCAGGGCAAAGGCTAATAGAGTTTTGCCAAGAGAATGCACTGGTCATAGCAAACACCCCCTTCCAACGACACAAGAGAAGACTCTATACATGGACATCACCAGAGGGTCAACACCAAAATCAGATTTATTATATACTTTGCAGCCAAAGATAGAGAAGCTCTATAAGGTCAGCAAAAACAAGACCAGGAGCTGACTGTGGTTCATATCATGAACTCCTTATTGCTAAATCAGACTTAAATTGAAGAAAGTGGGGAAAACCACTAGTCCATTTAGGTATGACCTAAATCAAATCCCTTATGATATACAGTGGAAGTGAGAAATAGATTTAAGGGACTGGATCTGATAGAGTGCCTGATGAACTATGAACTGAGGTTCATAACATTGTACAGGAGACAGGGATCAAGACCATCCCCAAGAAAAAGAAATGCAAAAACAGCAAAATGGCTGTCTGGGGAGGCCTTACAAATAGCTGTGAAAAGAAGAGAAGCAAAAAGCAAAGGAGAAAAGGAAAGATTTACCCATTTGAATGTAGAGTTCCAAAGAATAGCAAGAAGAGATAAGAAATCCTTCTTCAGTGATCAATGCAAAGAAATAGAGGAAAACAAACTGGTTCCAAATAGGATAAGGAGTACATCAAGTCTGTATATTGTCACCTGCTTATTTTACTTATATGCAGAATACACCATGAGAAATGCTGGGCTGGAGGAAGCACAAACTGGAATCAAGATTGCCAGGAGAAATATAAATAACCTTAGACATGCAGATGACACCACCCTTATGGCAGAAAGTGAAGAAGAACAAAAGACCCTCTTGAGGAAAGTGAAAAAGTGAAAGAGTGGGCTTAAAGCTCAACATTCAGAAAACTAAGATCATGGCATCTGGCCCCATCACTTCATGGGAAATATATGTGGAAATAGTGGAAACAGTAGCTGACTTTATTTTTTTTGGGCTCCAAAATCACTGCAGATGGTGACTGCAGCCATGAAATTAAAAGATGCTTACTCCTTAGAAGGAAAGTTATGACCAACCTAGATAGCATATTCAAAAGCAGAGACATTACTTTGTCAACAAAGGTCCATCTAGTCAAAGCTATAGTTTTTCCAGTGGTCATGTATGGATGTGAGAGTTGGACTATAAATAAAGCTGAGCACTGAAGATCAGTCCTGGGTGTTCATTGGAAGGACTGATGTTCAAGCTGAAACTCCAATATTCTGGCCACCTGATGCGAAGAGCTGACTCATTTGAAAAGACCCTGATGTTGGGAAAGATTGAAGGTGGGAAGAGAGGGGGATGACAGAGGATGAGATGGTTGGATGGCATCACCAACTCTATGGACATGGGTTTGGGTGGACTCCGGGAGTTGGTGATGGACAGGGAGGCCTGGCGTGCTGTGGTTCATGGGTTTGCAAATAGTCGGACACGACTGAGTGACTTAACTGAACTGAACTGAGAGTTGATTATTGGAGGAGTCCAATTCCTTTTGCTATACAAATGCACTCAGCTCCTAGAGATTATCTGTAGTTCTCTGGCCCATGGCCCTCTTCATAGGCAGTTAATACAACAGCTTACTTCTCCAAGAGGAGAGATTCTCACTCTGGTCATCTCAGTCTTACATAACAGAATCTAGTCATAGAGTTGACATTTTTGTTGTTATTGTTGTTATGTTCTATTTAGAAATTAGACACAGTAATGGGAAAAAAAAGGTTGATAAATATATGGACACTAAGAGTCAAAAATTATTGGAACCCCCCTAGATTTTGAAACAGATGGTTTTGGAATTGACTTTAAATACAGTGAAGGTTAAACTTCAGCCTAGCTTTCACATATTCATTTGGCTCTAAAGCTTAATTAAAGATAAGCTGAAGAGAAAGCTTGATAAAAGGAAAAGAGGTGTTTTCATTCTTAATAGAGGTTGCTTTGACACTGGTTACTTTAGAATAGTGAGGGTGTGACTTTAAGGTCATGGAAAATTGTTTCTTCCTAAGATATTACTCATTCAAAAATGCCCTAATTAGGCAAGGGTTTACATGCTCCAGACTCCATCCATTAGGAAAAATTAAAAGGCAGAAAATAATAAATACTACCTATGAAATGGGTCAAGCTTTAATGATATTGTCATGCTTTTACAGTCATTATCATCCTGATGAAAGTGCTTGAGTTAACCGCCCCAATATTCAGTTTAACAGAATGATGTTTATTTGAAAGCCAATGCAACTTTGATGTGTTCCTATAGCTCAAAGTAAACAGAATATGCTGGTACTTCTACCCTCCCACTGAATCTCCAAATATTTTCATGGTGGGACTAATATCTCAGAAAATTCCAGTAGTGTAGGAGTCTTTTCTGCATTTTCCCTGACTTCCTTCACTACTCTTACCCTATTGACAATTTATAACCCTTACACCATCTGGGGAACAGACTGTTGGCTGCCAAGTAGGCTCATTAACATTCCCCTCCAGGAACTCTTGCTGTTTAATTAGGCTGTCTGCTGGATTCAGGCAGTGAGAGCCTTAGGTGGCTGTGTAACAAATCCATGACTCCATGCATTCAGATGTCAAGGTCACTAAGATTCTTGTTTCATACTCAATACAAGAAAGGGAATCCAGATTGTTGACTGCTAAACTCAAATCATCAATGATTTCACCTTAAAGGGGACTTTCCATACTTGATAGAGACACTAAGTTATTCCCCCACTAAACTCACAACTGTCTCTACTGTGTCCTTTGACAACATTCTGACCCTTAGGCCATGAGATCTGGCCTTCAGGCCAAATTTCTTGTCAAAACTAGACAATAGTGTTTGTAAAATACTATCCAGACCCAATACTAAAATTACTACATGTGCCATAATTAAATGCATCCGATTAATTACATTCTCTGAGGACAGATTGTTGAAAGTTTTAGCATTCCAGAAATATTTAAGTAGAACAAATGTTCTCCTTTGAAATGCCAAATTGATGAAGTTCTATTGTAAGAAAAACACCTCTCAAATGAGTGGTTTGGTTAATTTGAATAAACATTTTCTAACCATGGATAGTTTAAAGAAAAAGGAGGATGTCATAATGCAAGCTATGTCAACTTGGGGTTTTCCATGTTTAAGGACAGAACCATCACAAATATTTGTTAACTAACTTGAGTACTTTTTGGTTCAGTTAAGTGTTCATTCATCTGTTGGTTAATTCATTCATCAAATAACCATGAAGACAAAATACAGTCACAGGATAAGGAGATATACTTACTTCTGTGAGATCTCAGTTCGAAGTGTTGACCTCATCTGGTGAATAGGTATGCATTTCCTGAGGAAGCCATTTGAATGATGAAATAGGAATGAAAGTTGGGATACTGGGGCAATATTTACAGGTGGGGAGACAGAGTCTTCTGAAAATAGAAAAACATGTACAGATGCCCTGTTTTGGGGGAGCATGCACCTCTCAATGAAGGTTAGTAAATTGGTTTTCAGAAAGGATGAGGAATTACAACATGGATGGAAAGGCTTAACTGACCTAAAATATTAATCTTAACTATTTTATCCTCCAGTGCAGCTAGAGAATCACTCCATACCTACCCTTAACATTAGGACCTGTACTCCTTTCTTCACCTGTCTAAACTCAACCCTGCCTCTCACTAAGAGAAAAATTAGTGAATAGATTAGTGGGCTTAGTCTTGTTTTCCCCCCACCCACCAATCCTGACTAATAAAAATATTAATAATCCTCATAATGAATTTAGAGGGAGTTACCAGTGCTCTTGCTATAAAATGAGTTATTTCTGATAGTGCATCAAAGTTATTGCATCAGGAAATATTTACTGGTGTTACCCTTTAAATAAAACAATAATACCTTGTGTGAAGACAATGCTTTTCATAGTTATTTTGCCTGTGTCTCTATTTACTTACTTTTATTTTTTTCTTCAGATATCATTTATTTAGTTATTTTTTCCTAACTCTGCATAGAAAATTAAATATTCTGTTATAGAATAAGTTTTCCTTGGAAATTACAAGTCAATAGTGGACCTTGAGCTGTTTACTTCTTCTTTGTTTTTTTTTTTTAATGGCACCCCCCGCCCATCCCCAACACAGTATTAATCAAGCACTTATTTGCTCTTTTTTTCCAGAGATGGAAGTTCATTGGTGGCAAGAGAAATACTTGGGGATCAATGTATTAAACTTCACTTTTCTCCAATTATTTTAATTATAAAGATATCTGGAGGGGAAAAAAATGAAAACTTTTAAAGCACAAATAGAATTTCATATACTTATTCCAGGATACTGTGATATGATCTCTATTTTGTAGGCTTCACTTACCAAAAAAGGTTATAGAGTGTGAGTGATCTGTCAAATACTGAACAACTGGCAGATGCTAGATCTGACATACAGCATTGTTTTAAATATTTTCAATTCAGGCTTTTGTTCTGGATATTTCTTAAAATTTTGTCCTAATTGTATTTATAATGCTCTCTTTTAATAACCTTTAATATTGATATTTATATAGTAATATAATAAAAATGATGCAAATATAACACAAAATGATCTTTAGAATCTGAGCATAATAGTTATTAGCTGTATTATACTAGCTATTCTCTCCTCAGCTTTCCTGGTGGCTCAGAGGATAAAGCATCTGCCTGCAATGCAAGAGACCCAGGTTGGAGCCCTGGGTCGGCAAGATCCCCTGGAGAAGGAAATGGCAACCCACTCCAGTATTCTTGCCTGGAGAATCCCACGGACAGAGGAGCCTGATAGGCTACAGTCACGGGGTCCCAAAGAGTCGGACACGACTGAGCGATTCACTTTCACTTTTCACTTTTATACTAGCTATTACATTATATTAGCTACAAGGTATATGCAGTAGAATAAGATCTGGGAGCCAAAGTGGACCACAAGCTGTCTGTGAATTTTTAAAGAAATCTTTTAAAAGAGGCATATTTCAGAAATTTTATAAATAGTTATACAGTTATCCATTTTTTCTTTTATTTTTCAATTTGTGAATATGATACATTTAAGAAAAGAGCACAGCAGGGCAATAAAACTCATTAAAATGCCAGGAAATATTACCAATAGAAGAAGCTTAAATGAATTGGAATTAGTTCATGGGCAGATGAAAAAACTAATGGTCTTTTCCTAAGTAATAATAATTTTAAGCAACAAGAAAGTGTTTTATGGGATTGTGATCAGCTGGTTTTATTATTCAGTGAAAATAAAGCACAAGAAAATAACTCTCAATTGGAATTTTAAATAGAAAAATATTCGATTACAGATATCCATTGCTGTTACATATGTTTTTCTGTTACAGTCCTCATTCATAAACACCTCAAATTCACAGTACTATATTCTTCCTTTAGGTCTGCCTATAATGGTGGAAAAGGGAATTAAGTACTCTTGTTCCATGCAGGGTGAAAGAGAATGTGAGGAAAGACACATTTGAGTTGAAAGACCTCTGAGCTTTTCTCAGCCTCAGGAAATTCAGATAAATTATTTTGTCTTCCATTTGTTCTGTTTGTTATCCCATAGGTATGACATAAAATCAGTAATTCATTTTAATCTGGTTAATTGTGCAAAATTTTTTAAACCAAAATATTACATCTTGTAGCTAACCCATGAGCTAGCAGTGCTCATGTGATTTTGCATCTTGGCCATGCCTAAGTTGTTCTAATGAAACCTCGCATTAAAGAGATATATAGATGCACTGGGTAAATATAGAAGTCTCCAACTGGATTCAAACAGATGGGGTTTAACCACAACTTGTGCTCATAATCTAAGAAGGGCTTGAGCACAGGTGTGAGAGAGGCAGAGACATTTCTGGGTAAGTTTAAGAAAAAAAAAGCAGAAAAGGAATTTTTATTTTCTTTAACACTTAAATATAATTGTTGTTGGAACAGCAGAAAAAGATAGTGTTACATTAACTTGGACAGTTCCATCCAGTGCTCTGAATTTCTTGTTTTACCCTAACTTTTGGGTGAGGTAAAAGAAATAGCAACTTCATCTAGAAGGAAAACCAGAGGAATATGTTTTGGTTACAAATTGTACTTCTGCCATCCTGACAGGATTACTGATAGAGAAAGAAACTCAAGGTCATAGGCCTTGATATTTTGCTCATTCTATGGTAATTTATTTCTGGAGACTGTTGGATCAGCTAGTTCTTAGCTAGATGCTGGAAAGATAAATTTGAACTTGGGCTTGTGACACCACTTAACTTGTAATAATGATTGTTATCAGTGTCTTTCCATCCTGTTTCGAGGACAGGGAGTTTGGATGTGTGTGTGTGCATTTTTTCCCCCCAAATGTGAATGACATTTGAAATGCCCATTTACTTTTCCTAATGTAACTGTGTAGCTAGGAATTACTACTACTCTAGAACTATAAATGCAATTTTATTATTTAGGGAAAAAGAATGCTGTTGAACCATATCTCTCTAGCTGTAATGAGGTTCAGTTCAGTCACTCAGTCGTGTCCGACTCTGTGCAACCCCGTAAATCGCACCAGGCCAGGCCTCTCTGTCCATCACCAACTCCCGGAGTTCACTCAAACTCACGTCCATCGAGTCGGTGATGCCATGCAGCCATCTCATCCTCTGTCGTCCCCTTCTCCTCCTGCCCCCAATCCCTCCCGGCATCAGAGTCTTTTCCAATGAGTCAACTCTTCGCATGAGGTGGCCAAAGTACTGGAGTTTCAGCTTTAGCATCATTCCTTCCAAAGAACACCCAGGGCTGATCTCCTTTAGGATGGACTGGTTGGATCTCCTTGCAGTCCAAGGGACTCTCAAGAGTCTTCTCCAACACCACAGTGCAAAAGCATCGATTCTTCGGCACTCAGCTTTTTTCACAGTCCAACTCTCACATCCACACATGACCACTGGAAAAACCATAGCCTTGACTAGATGGACTTTGGTGGCAAAGTAATGTCTCTGCTTTTGAATATGCTATCTAGGTTGGTCATAACTTTCCTTCCAAGGAGTAAGCGTCTTTTAATTACATGGCTGCAATCACCATCTGCAGTGATTTTTAGTGTTTTTTTAATTGTTTGTGTGTTTTTGATTTCATAGGCCTAATTCTAACCAATGAGACAAAATTTATTTAGCTGTCATACTTTTTAAACTAGGAAAGTCACATTACTTACTAAAGAAATTTTTTTAACTTTATGATTAATCTATAAAATGATTTTTGTACTACCTATATTTTGGAAATGGGGCAGAATAAAGTCTTATGCTGAAACAGTGTAAATGTACAGTAGTGAGAAGCTCAGTCTTGTAGGTGAGAGTTCAGGGATGGCAGATAACAGAATAATAATGTAAAAGTAAACAGTTTGTTTTTGAAGTTTGTTCTTCCACCTTTTCAGCAGTCTAAAGCAAACACCTTTAGAATGAGGTCAGTTATGTTAAGCAACTACAATCAAATTTATCTAAGTCAGTAAGTTTAATAATGACACTGTTTTTAAACAACCCTTTTTAACTATTGGGTGATCCAGATGTTTTCTTAATCCTCAGTTCTGCTATCTCAACAGCTCAGCTGTCACTTAATGATCCAATTTTTTGACTGTTAATGCAGCAGGAAGGTCAGAAATCCTGTGTACCCAGGATCATGGATCACCCCAGGAACTCACATGATGTCTCTTCACTGTGAAGTTGTCTGAATTTTATGTGGACTTTAGAGACAGAAATCTAAAGTCAGGTTATGGAGCTGTGTTGAAAAAATGGCATTGTTCCTGGGCTTGGGGGTATTTGTCATGAGGGAAATAGTTAAACTTGGGGAAAAGGCAAAAGAAAACAGGCTTAAACAAAGTTGTTTCTAGTCCACAAACACAGGAAGAAATCAGGTGATGATGCTGAATTGAAGTGAAGTCACTCAGTTGCGTCCGACTCTTTGCAACCCCGTGGACTGTAGCCCTCCATGAGATTCTCCAGGCAAGAGTACTGGAGTGGGCTGCCATTTCCTTCTCCAGGGGATCTTCCTGACCCAGGGATCGATCCCCGGTCTCCCACATTCCAGGCAGATACTTTAACCTCTGAGATGATGCTAGTCACATTCATTTGTCTAAGGCCCAAGTGCAAAACATGTTTATTCGCAACTGTATAAATCAGGAAACTGGGCATAAAGGTGGTATAAAGATATAGATGGGTTTAAGGAAAGTGTCCCAGGGTTAGCAATAAGGAAAGCTTCACTGCCTTTTGCCTAGTGGGCAAGAGGGAAATGGAGCAATAGTTGGAGAGTTGTGTGGAGGACATTTCTAAAGGAGCTATGGCATTCAGTCAAGAAACAGGTCCAGCTTGCCGTGACCTGGCAGGGAGGAAACTGAAGGGTAAACCCTCTGGTCTTATTCTCTTTTCCTGCCCAATAATCTCCTACCATTGCTTTTCACTGGATAAATCCCACTAAAAGCCAGAGGACAAGGGACCATGTTTATGGAGACCTCACAGTTCAGCTTCTCTGGGCAGAGCTGGGTGGAGGGCCAATGAAAATTCTGTGTATAAACATTTCCTGGTATAGGCTGTGTGCATTAAATTTAAACTGTCTCAGTTTTAAGTGTAAGGAAGCTTTTTGTTACTTTACAAATATGATTTAATAATACATAGTGTGAAAAAGTACTTCAGATAATCATTTACTGATTTAAAGACGGTTGTTCAACAGTGAAAATACATGTTAATAGTACATACTAGAGTAACAAGTGAGGATAAAATTATAGACTTTTGAACTAGCATTTAACAAGAAGGGAAAGTCATTGTAAGGCAGCTGGGAGATTTGGAAAGTCAAGTGACTGATGTCAGAACTGAGTTTGAATCCTGACTGGGGCATTACTACTGAGAACTTAGGTGTTTTACTTAACCACAGAGCGCTGTGCTGCCTGAGTGACCCAGTGCTATTTTTATTATCAGAGTTCCATTACTGAAGTCTTTATATATTTCACAGAAAATGCAAATATCAATTTTAGTATACCACTGAGCCTTGTAATCTCACTTTAAAAATGTTAATGCCTGCTATTAGACTCCTTTTAGAGTAAAAAATAGAGTGAATCTACCTGGAGTTTATAAGGGAACATACTTTTGTTAACTATTGATGATCAGATTCACTGATACTCATTAAAACATTTCAAGATGATACATAAGGTCTGGATAATCCTAGTTCAAATGGATGATTCCCTACTAGATCCATCCCTGTTACAAGTGATGAGAAACAAGGCTGTATAATTCAAATCGGTTTAGACACATGTTCACGTTGGAAACAAGGAATGTAAGAGCAGGTGTCAGAAGACAGCTTACAACATATGGTAAGCTCTTCCAATGCAGCTGGCTGCAATCCTTGTCAAAGGTCATAGAGACAAAAAGAGACACAGTCAGAAGTGGATTGGTGCTTCAAAAGCCCATTCTGGAAATGTCCCTCTGAAAAACTATCTCTGTAAAATTACCCCTTTATCAATAATGTAGAGTGAATGGAAAGATGGCCCTGAATTAGGTTATGTAAGTTTCCATGTATTAGAGAAGCAGCAGAGAAACAGATGAATCAACAAAGTCAGGTAGGCATATACAGCAGAGAGGAGTGTAACAGAATGTACTTTGATATTTGACCCCAGTTGGTACCTGGAGATTCTCTGTCACTGCACTCCAGAGAACAAGTGGAAATTCTGAAATGTAGCCATCTTAGAATGCCTGAAAGAAGATGGCTGTTCTGCCACTCTTTAGGACTAGGTGTATGGGAGGAGAGCTGCATTAGAGGATGTGTGCTTGTTGCTCAGTCATGTACGATTCTCAGTCATGTACAACCCAGGGATCAAGCCCTGGGTCTTGCATTACAGGTGCATTACATTGCATTCTATCAATCTTTACCAATCTTTACCTTCTTTACCATCTGAGCTACCAGGGAGGTAGCTACCAGGGAGGTATCCTCATTCGAGGATAGCCATGTTATAGGGAGCACTTCCCAGGTACGCTAGTGTAAAGAAGCTGCCTGCCAATGCAGGAGACATAAGAGACGCAGGTTTGATCCCTGGGCCAAGAAGATCCCCTGGAGGAGGGCATGGTGACCCACTCCAACATTTTCGCCTGGAGAATCCCATGGACAGAGGAGCCTGGTGGGCTACAGTACATAGGGGCACAAAGAGTTGTACATGACAGAGACGACTTTGCACACATGCATACATGTTACAGGGCAAGACACAAGGTCAGTTTTCACAAAGTGACACTGTAGCCAGCGTGAGGAAAGAAGTGGTTTGAATAATTAGGCATCTTTTCTCACCCTCTAAACTTGAGTTAGGCTGCCTTCCTGATTAATTTCACACTTTAATATCATGCTGTGCTGCATGTAGTTATTTCTCTGAATTTTGTAGTAGACTGGCTATTCCATGAAGGCAAGAATCATTACTCTGTCTTCTATCAGGTGCCTTGTATTGAACAAAGTAGTTCAGCACAGGTTTGAACAGTAGGAACAACCCAAAAAGGCTTGTAACTAGAAAAGAGAACCGACTAGAGCCTTGTGCTATTGTGATTTATAATATAACTATATAACTATATATATAACTATATATCCCTTATCCACTTTTCTGGGCACAGAGCTCCTAAAACCCTTGGAATTTCATAGAATAAAGGTGTCTTTTCTGTTAATCAGGTGACTTTGGATCACAGCAAAGCATGGGAGCTGATTATTACTAGGGAAACCAACCAAAGGATTAGTGTCTTGGAACTTTAAACGCCACCTACCTGACCCCTGCATTGAGTTCAGTCACCAATGGCCAATGGTTGAATCAATTGTGCCTGAGTAATGAGGCCTCCATAAAATCACAGATGGGTGGGGCTTAAAGAACTTCCAGGTGTGTGAATACCTGGAGATCTGGGAAGATTGGTAACTTCTGAAGATGATGTGTAAACTCATAGTCCTTTTCCCATGCTTTGCTTTATGTGTCTTTTTTTCATCTGGCTGCTCCATATTTATATCCTTTTATAATAAACAGGAAATCTTGTAGGTAAAATGTTTCTCTGAGCTCTTTCAACCACTCTAGAAAATTAATCAAGTCCACAGTGGGATCTCGGAACTTCCAATCTGTGGACAGATGGTCAGAAGCATGGACCTCTGGTTGGAGTCTAAAGTGCTGGGGTGGGGGTGTGTGGGGTTCTGGAGGGAGAGTCCTTACCCTGCCTTGTGTTATCACTAGGTGTTGCATTATCCCTAGGTGTTGTTACAATTGAGGTGAATTGTAGGACCCCCAGTCAGTATCTAAAACCATTGCTTGGTGGTGATGAAACCCACCTTCATCGGGCATTGATGACTGGAACTGTAGCCTAATAAAAGACTGCCTTTTTTAGCCTGACAGATTATTGACAAGATGGAATTTTTCCTTCATTAGTTTGAACACTCTTCCTGGAAGATATTGTTAATATATGCTTGTTTGGAGAATGTATACTTGAGTTTAGAGTTTATTCTGACAGGATCATATTCACTCTAGTTTATTCTTAAACTTTACTAAGATTCTATCAATCTCTGAATATTGAGGCCTATCTGATATATTTCTTTCATTTTTTATTATAATTTGACATTTGTATACAATACAATATACAGTACTCTGTATATAGTACAGAGTAGTCACCCTTGCAAGTCTAGTTGCATCCATCACCATACAGTTGACCCCCTTCATTCGTTTTGCTTAGTACCCAACCCCTTCCCTTCTAGTAAATATTATTCTACGTATATATGAATGAATTTTTGTTGTATTTAGTTTTAGATTCCACCTATGAGTGAAGTTACATGGTTTTTGTCTTTCTCTGGCTTATTTCACTTGGCCTAATACCCTCAGGATTCACCTGTACTGTGGCTAATGGCAGCTATCTTTTGTTTATGGCTGAGTAGTATTCCATTGTGTGTGTATAGGTGTATGCAAGTGTACCACAGTTTCTTTCTCCATTTATCCATCAGTGAACACTTAAGTTGTTTTTATATACTAGCTATTGCAAATAATGCTGCAATGAATAGGGGTGCATGTATCTTTTAAAAATAGTGTTCTTGAGATAATCAGAAATGAAGTAGCTGGATCATATTCTAATCATCCCAATCTTACTTTTTTGAGCAGCCTCCATGCCATTTTCCATAGTGCCTTTATTAATTTACAGTCCCACTAACAGGACTGTTCTCCATATCCTCCCCAACATCTGTTATTTCTTGTCTTTTGATAATAGCCATTCTAACAGGTGTGAGGTGATATCTCATTGTGGCTTTGATTTGCATTTTCCTAATAATTAACAATGTTGAACATCTTTTCATGTGCCTCTTGGCCATCTGTATGTCTTCTTTGAAAAAAAAAATGTCTGTTTAGATCTTCTGCCCATTTTACAATTGGGCTTTTTTTTTTTAATTGTTGCTGAGTTGCACGAATTCCTTATTTATTTGGGGTATTAACCCCATCAGATAGATGATTTTGAAATATCTTCTCTCATTCAGTAAGTCTTTTAGTTTTAGTGATGGTTTCCTTCTCTGTGCAGAGGTTTTTCAGTTTGATGAAGTCCCATTTATCTTTGGTTTTCTTTCCCTTGCTGTTAAGTAAGATCCACAAAATATCACTTACGATGTAAATAAAATTGTGGCCTATGTTTTCTCCCAGGAGTTTTTGATTTCAAATATTTCCTTCATTCAAGTATTTAATACATTATGATTTAATTTTTATGTGTGGTATAAGATAGCGGTCTAGTTTTATTTCTGTATATAGCTGTCCAATTTTCTCATTACCATTTATCAAAGAGATTGTCCTTTCTACACTGTATGTTCTTTACTCCTTTGTTGCAAATTAATTGTACATATATGTGTGGATTTATTTGGGGGCTCTCTGTTCTGTTCCATTGATCTATGTATCTGTTTTTGAGCCAGTACATTATTGATTTAATTACTATAGCTTTGGATTCACTGGATGATACTTCCAGCTTTGTTCTTTCTCAAGGTTGTTTTGATTCTTCAGGATCTTTTGTGGTTCTATAAAATTTCAGAATTATTTGTTCTAGCTCTGTGCAGTATAACATTGGAATTTTGATAGGGATTGCATTGAATCTGTAGATTTCTCTGCAGATTGACATTTCAATCTCTAGACATTTCCATTTCTAGACATTTCAATCTCTCTAGTACTGACATTTCAATAATATTTTTCAAATTCATGATCATGAGATATCTTTTCATTTATCTGTGCCTTCTTCAACTATTTTCATCAGTGTCATAGTTTTTCAGTGTACATGTCTTTTATCTCCTTGATTTAACTTATTCCTGGGTATTATTTCTGATGTAATTATAAATAGAATTTATTAATTTCCCTTTCTGATAGTTTATTAGTGTACAGAAATGCCACAGATTCCTGTATGTTGATTTTGTACCCTGAAACTTTACTGAATTCATTTATCAGTTCTAACAGTTTTTTGTTTGTTTGATTTTGGTGGAACCTTCAGTATTGTCTCTATATAATATCATGTCATTTGCAAATAATGAGTTTTCCTTCTTTCTTTGCAATTTTGATGCACTTCTTTTCTTGTCTGATTGCATGGCTAGGACTTCCAATACTATGCTGAGTAAAAGTAGTGAGTGTGCGCATCCTTGTCCTGTTCCCAGTCTTTGAAAAGCTGAAAACTTTTGAGTATGATGTTATCTGTGGGTTATCACATATGGCCTTTATTATGCTGAGGTCTATTCCCTCTATACTCTGTTGTGAATTATCTTAAATGGATATTGAATTTTAAAAAATGCTTTTCCAGCATCTATTGAGATAATCATATGATTTTTATCCTATATTTTGTTACTGTGGTGTATCAGTTGCTTGGTCTTCGTGGATGTTGAATTATTCTTACATACTTGATCATGGTGTATGATTCTCTCAGTGTATTGTTGGATCCCATTTGCTGATATGTTATTGAGGATTTTTGCTTTTATACATCCTATGTTCATCAAAGATGCCTTGTTTATAATTTTCTTTTTGTGTGTGGTGTCCATGTCTGATTTTGGTGTTAGAGTATTGCCAGCTTTATAAAATGTGTTTGGAAAGTTTCCGTCATCTTCAGTGTTTTGTGAAAGTTTGAGAAGGACAGGTATTAAATTTTGAATGTTTGGTAGAATTAGCCAGTAAAGCCGTCTGTTCCTGAGCTTTTTTTTTTTTTTTTGGGAGGGAGATTTTTTAAAATTACTTTCTCAGTTTTCTTATTAGTTATTCTGTCTACTTAGATTTTCTATTTCTTTATTATACAGGCTTGAAAGATTGTCTGTTTCTAGGATTTATCCATTTCTTTTCGGTTGTGCAACTAGTTGACATATATTGTTCATGGTTGTCTGTTATGATCCTTTATTTCTGTGATGTCACTTGTAACTTCTCTTTCATCTGATTTTCAGTCCTCTCTCCTTTCTACTTGATTAGTCTAGGGGAAATCTTGTTTATTTTTCTTATCTTTTCAATAAACCAGCTCTTAGTTTTATTAATGTTTTCTATATGTTTTAGCCTTTATTTCCACTCCACTTTTTATTGTTTCCTTCTTTATACTAATTTTAGGCCTCATTTCTTATTTTTCTACTTTAGATATAAATTTAGATTGAGACCTTTATTGTTTCTTTGCATAAGCCTATATTGCTGTGAAGTTCCTTCTTAGAACTGTCTTTGCTTCATCTCATAAATTTTGGTATGCCATGTTTGTTTTCATTTGTCTCTAGGTATTTTTATTTCTCTTCTGATTTCTTTGACCCATTGGTTGTTCAATAGCATGTTGTTTTTATCTCAACATCTCTGTAGTTTTTCCTTCTTTACCTTCTGTTTGATTTCTAGCTTTATACTATTTTGGTTAGTGAAGATGCTTCATGTAATTTCATATTTCTTGAACTTGAAACTTGTTTTGTGACCCAACCTGTGATTCCTCCTGAAGAATGTTCCATATGCACTTGAAAGAATGTGTTTTCTGTTAATTTGGGATCAAATGTTTTATATATAGATATAGATATTGATATATATGTTAATTTATCTGATCTAATGTGGCATTAGAATCTTGTGTCTCTGAGTCCTTATGTATATGATCTAATAATTGATGTAACTTGGATGTTATAGTCCCCTACTATTATTGTATATCTTTGTTTCTTCAAGTCTGTTAATATTTGTTTTATATGTTGTGATTCTTCTCTGTTGGGTACATATACATTTATAAAAGTTATATCTTCTTGTTGGATTGACTCTTTAATCATTATGTAATGCACTTTGTCTTTTATTATAGTCATTGTTTTAATGTCTGTTTTAACTAATATAAATAGCTACTACAGCTTTCTTTTCATTTCCATTTGCATTTTCTATCCCTTCACTTTGCATGTTGTGCCTTCTGAAGTGAGTTTCTTGTAGTCAGGTCATAGATGTTATTGTTTTTTCAGTCCATGTAGGAACTGGTTTTATGATCGGTGACTTTAGTCCATGTATGCTTAATTATTGATGGGTATGGACTTATCACTGTATTGTAGTTGCTTTCTGGCTAATTATAATTCCCTTTCCCCTTTCTTCTCTTTTTCTCTTCTATTGTAGGTGGTTTTCTCTAGTGTTGAGATTTCTTTCCCATTTTTCTTTTGTGTACTTATACATTTTTCCCCTTGTGGTTACTTACATTTACATATGACATCTTATGTAAATAGTAGTGACAACTTTTTTGTGACTGTTAGAGCTTTGTAATATGCTCAGATTTTTCTTTTTAATCCCCTATTATGTTGTCACTTTTGATGACATATTTTACATATTTTAACTTTTTGCATCCTTTAACTACTTCTTGTAATTTTAGTAATTTCTATTAATTTTGTCTTAACTTTCATGCTTGCTTTCAGGAATTTCCTGCCTTTATCATATATTTACCTTTTCTAGTGAGATATTTTACTTTCATATGTGTGCTACTATTGATGTCATTTCTTTTCGTCTTATAGAAGTCCCTTTAATATTTCTTGAAGGGCTGGTTTAGTCATGATGAACTTTTAAAATTTTTGCTTTTATAGGAAATGATCATTTCTTCAATTCAGAATGAAAACCTTGCTTGGTAGAGAATTCCTGGTTGGGTTTTTTTCTTTGAGGACTTTGGATGACTCCTTTCATGACCTTTGACCTGTAAAGTTCCAGCTTAAAAATTTTCTGATAGCTTTATGGGATTTCTCTTTGTATGTAACAAACTTTCCCCTGCTGCTTTTAGGCTTTTCTCTTAATCCTCAATTTTTACCATTTTACTTATAGTGCTTCTTGGTGTATGTCTCTTTTTGTTCAACTTATTTGAAACTCTCTGGCTTCCTGGATCATGATGTTTGTTTTCTTCCCCAGATTAGGGATGTTTTCAGCCACAATTTCTTTATTGTGTGTGTGTGTGTGTGTGTGTGTATGTGCTTTCTCTCCCTCTTCTCCTCTGCAACTCCAATATATCGATGTCATTTTGCTTGATGTTATTTCAAAAATCCCTAAGTTATTTCAGTTTTTTAAAAATTTGTTTCATCTTGCTTCTCTGGATGCATTTCATCATTTTTGTTCCTGCTTGCTGATTTGACCTTCCTTCTACCTCATCCAGTCTGCTATTGAACCCCTTTAGTGTATTTTTATGCTAAGAAACTTCTATTTGGTACTTCCTCATATTTTCTGTCTCTATGATATGGAGGCTCTGTGCATCCAGTTTTCAGGTCCCCTTTTGAGGGATTATTCCTTATGTTGTTGTAGATTTATTGTGTCAGTGGGAGAACATGAATTTAGGATCCTCATTTACCACTATTTTGAACACTCCTCATTTCCCTTTGATTTTTAAATTCTAGTAATGTAAGCAACATTTCATACTCAATTCTTAGTTTGCTAAAAATAGATTGTGGACTGCTGTTTTGGGTGGACAAGAAAGGTCCTGATAAGAAATGTGCTGACATATTGATAGAAATGAGCTGATTTTTTTCTTGCCTTGTAAAAATGCTTAATTGCACTTCTAACTCCTTGAAGCAATGGATGATTAAAAAGTTTTGGGTGGATACTATTTGAAATATATAAGAAGACTTAGAACTATAAGAGTGGTACCATCAAAAAAAAAAAAAAAACTTTAAAACTTATTCTTAAATGAGTAGTATTCAAAACACAAGGGATATAAGGGAAGTAAAAACAGAAACTAGAAAAAAGTGGTAGAATATCTTACAGTAGAGATATTTGTGAAAGTTTTGAGGGGCTGGGAGAGTCTTCCTTGTGGTTACCTCTGTGAAACTTGAAAGGGGGATACACAGGGGTTCTCTGTGACTGAGGGCAGACCCAGTTTAACCCAATTCTTTTCATTATGTCTACTTGGTAATGAGATGAAAATTTTGGCATGAAAGAGTTGTAATTCAGGTATTTGAACTGAAAGTATGAAAATTTAAGAATAGTACTGGAGATAGTTATTATTTCTTGGTTTTTAAACATAGGTCTATTTCTATTTTGGTATATTGAATATCCATATAGTGGGTATAGAAAATTTGCAATCAGAATGCCTTTAGAAAAGTATAAAGTTGTTACTGTCTTCCAGGCAAAACTCGCGTGGAAGTATGGCTCTCTCTAAAATAGATTAACCATTAAGAAAATTGCCAGCTAATTTTTGTTGGCTAAATTCATCATATGCCATATGTTTCAATTATTTGGAGAGGAGGAGAGCCATCAAAATACCTTTATTAAGAAAGGTCTATAATCTGTAGGTTTAAAAAATATTATCTTAAACATTTTGTATTATTCTACTCAAATGTATAAATTTTCATTAGGACTTGAACATAAAATTACTAAACCTCTGTGATGATTAGGTGAAATGGAGAATTTTAAAACATTATTAAGTTAGCTTTTATTGCACATAATGAGGATCTCCCAGATGGTATAAAAATCATTAAAAATTAATTTTATAACCACTAGACATGTCCTAAAGTGTCTTGAACTGATAAGCCTTCCTAATCTTCTAGTGTTGTTCTAGTTCATTGATGAAGTAAAGTGGCTGGCTTTTTAAAATTGATAATCCTATTATAACTATTAAAGTGTAGCACATTCATTTTGTCTCAGGTGTTTAAAGTGAGTTTCCAACTCTCTCAAAGAAAAGTATGCTATAATACAGTGAAATCTGAAACATTTCAGATTTGAAGACATATTTTAGTATAAACCACTTTGTTATAGACACATGTTATTGTAGCTGGCTTTTTAACATTTGCTGATTCAAAAGCACTTGCTAAAATGGTACTATGATTTTTTTTTCACTCTCTCCCTCTCTCTCCCCCCCAGAGTCCAAAAGTTCACTCTATAGATCTGAGTCTCTTTTGTTGTCTCACATACAGGGTCATCATCCCCATCTTTCTAAATTCCATATATATGCATTAGTATACTGTATTGGTGTTTTTCTTTCTGGCTTACTTCACTCTGTATAATCGGCTCCAGTTCCATCCATCTCCTTAGAACTGATTCAAATGTATTCTTTTTAATGGCTGAGTAATACTCCATTGTGTATATGTACCACAGCTTTCTTATCCATTCATCTGCTGATGGACATCTAGGTTGTTTCCATGTTCTGGCTATTATAAACAGTGCTGCGATGAACATTGGGGTACATGTGTCTCTTTCTATTCTGGTTTCCTTGGTGTGTATGCCCAGGAGTGGGATTGCTGGGTCATAAGGCAGTTCTATTTGCAATTTTTTAAGGAATCTCCACACTGTTCTCCATAGTGGCTGTACTAGTTTGCATTCCCACCAACAATGTAAAAGGGTTCCCTTTTCTCCACACCCTCTCCAGCATTTATTGCTTGCAGACTTCTGGATCGCAGCCATTCTGACTGGTGTGAAGTGGTACCTCATTGTGGTTTTGATTTGCATTTCTCTGATAATGAGTGATGTTGAGCATCTTTTCATGTGTTTGTTAGCCATCCGTATGTCTTCTTTGGAGAAATGTCTATTTAGGTCTTTGGCCCATTTTTTGATTGGGTCATTTATTTTTCTGGAATTGAGCTGCATAAGTTGCTTGTATATTTTTGAGATTAGTTGTTTGTCAGTTGCTTCATTTGCTATTATTTTCTCCCATTCAGAAGGCTGTCTTTTCACTTTGCTTATATTTTCCTTTGTTGTGCAGAAGCTTTTAATTTTGATTAGATCCCATTTGTTTATTTTTGCTTTAATTTCCAGAATTCTGGGGGGTGGATCATAGAGGATCCTGCTGTGATTTATGTCGGAGAGTGTTTTGCCTATGTTCTCCTCTAGGAGTTTTATAGTTTCTGGTCTTATGTTTAGATCTTTAATCCATTTTGAGTTTATTTTAGTGTATGGTGTTAGTAAGTGATCTAGTTTCATTCTTTTACAAGTGGTTGACCAATTTTCCCAGCACCACTTGTTAAAGAGATTGTCTTTACTCCATTGTATATTCTTGCCTCCTTTATCAAAGATAAGGTGTCCATAGGTGTGTGGGTTTATCTCTGGGCTTTCTATTTTGTTCCATTGATCTATATTTCTGTCTTTGTGCCAGTACCATACTGTCTTGATGACTGTGGCTTTGTAGTAGAGCTTGAAGTCAGGCACTGTGATTTAGCATTGGTTTAAAGTAAATATGTATTTAATAGTGGGAGTGGTTTATTTGTTAAAAAAGCACTTATACTCATTTGAAATGAGGATATATATATACTAATATAATATACTCCTAATATACATGTATGGTTGAATAGTTCTTGCAGTAGATCTACTACCCTGTTAGGATGTGAGTTTCATTAAACCATTGCTCAAGACCTTGTTTAATAAGATATATTCAGCAAGTGGTGTTGGGGAAGCAGGACAACTATACATAAATCCAGGAATTTAGAACAGATATTCACATCGTACACAAAGATAAGCTCAAAATGGCTTGCAGACTTAAATATAGAGACTTCCCTGGTAGTCTAGTTTGTGGGAACTTGCAGTGCAGTGCAGGAGATATGGATTCCATTCCTGGTCAGGGAATTAAGATCCTATGGTTAAAGCATCTGCCTCCAATTCGGGACCTGGGTTCGATCCCTGGGTTGGGAAGATCCCCTGGAGAAGGAAATGGCAGTCCACTCCAGTATTCTTGCCTGGAGAATCCCATGGACGGAGGAGCCTGGTAGGCTACAGTCCACGGGGTCGCAAAGAGTCGGACACGACTGAGCGACTTCATCTTCACCTTCATGAAAGTGAAAGTGTTAGTCACTCAGTCGTGTCTGATTCTTTGAGATCCCTGTCCACAGGATTTTCCAGTCACGAATACTAGTTGGGTTGCCATTCCCTTCTCCAGGGGATCTTTCCAACCCAGGGATCGAACCTGGGCCTCCTGTATTGCAGGCAGATTCTTTACCATCTGAGTCACAAGGGGCCTCAAGATCCTACATGCCATGGAGCAAATAATACCGTGCTTTGAGCTACGGAGCCTCACTCTGCAACTAGAGAATCTGCGTTGTCGCAATGAGAGGTCTCGCATGATGCAGTGAAGATCCCGCATTTCACAACAAAGACCCAATACAGCCAAATACATAAATAAAGTATTTTTTATAAAAGACTTGAAGATATGGCATCATAGCACTCCTAGAAGGTAACATAGGCAGATCATTCTCTGACATAAACCATACCAATGTTTTCTTAAGTCAGTCTTCCAAAGCAATAGAAATAAGAGCAAAAATAAACAAATGGGATTTATCAGACTTAGAAGTTTTTGCATAGCAAGGAAAGCCATAAACAAAATGAAAAGACCTATAGACTCACCTATGGACTGGGAGAAAATATTTACAAATGATGTGACCAGCAAGGGCTGCTGCTAAGTCGCTTCAATCGTGTCCAACTCTGTGCGACCCCATAGACAGCAGCCCACCAGGCTCCCCTGTCCCTGGGGTTGCCCAGGCAAGAACACAGGAGTGGGATGCCATCTCCTTCTCCAATGCATGAAACTGAAAAGTGAAAGTGAAGTCGCTCAGTTGTGTCCTGCTCTTAGCGACCCCATGGATTGTAGCCTACCAGGCTCCTCCGTCCATGGGATTTTCCAGGCAAGAGTACTGGATCGGGGTGCCATTGCCTTCTCCAGATCAGGTCTAAACAATGCAAAATATGAAAAGAGATGAAATAATCATTCAAGTAGTAGGCAATTTATTGAGTCTTTTCCTCAGTATTTCAGAAATAACTTTCAGATTTTTTTTTAATACCAAGGGCTATATTTTCAACTATATGGTGCAACAGTTGTATGTTGTCTTTCCAGGACTATTTCCACTTCATATAGTCTATATTTTGTGCCTATAAGACTACTTGAACTTGTCAGGCCATGTAGGCAAGCCTGTGATTCAGAAAATACAGTCATGATGTAAAAGCCACAGCATCACAATAGGCTGTAGATTTTACGATGGAAAATTGACCTCATCTATCATTCAAGAATGCTGAAAGAGTTTGAGAGCCTTTACAACAAAGATGACAGTGTTGCATTGGATTAAGAATTAGGTAATCTTGTGTCTTAAATTTGCACCCTCATCCTGCCATTTAGTATCTGTGACCATAGGCAAGTGGCCAACCTTTCAAAGTCTTGGTTTGCTCATCTCAATGTGAAAATAATTAAGTAACGCATTTCAAAATTGTTTTAATGAGACTTAAGGCGTGGAGTATTGAATGCTGCTGCTGCTGCTGCTAAGTCGCTTCAGTCGTGTCTGACTCTGTGAGATCCCATAGATGGCAGCCCATCAGGCTCCCCCATCCCTGGGATTCTCCAGGCAAGAACACTGGAGTGGGTTGCCATTTCCTTCTCCAATACATTCTCATAAATGTTGTTATTTTTATAGTTAATTTTATTAAACTAGACAGCAAAGGATTGGATATCAACATTTGAGGTCATGTCAAATTATCTGGGCATGTCTAAAACTAAATGATCATGTTAAAGAGCTCTGGTAAGAATTCTATCCCTTCTCTGGATTGTATATTATTGATTGAGTTCGTTCTGCAATATGAAAAGAAAATGACCTCTTCTATCTTGAACAAATGACACTACTAGAATCCTTATTGTGACATGTATCTTTAAGAGGTTCACAAGTACTTTTCTTGCTGCTGATAATGATTATGGTATAGATTAGCTTTGAAAATTGAAAGGGTAAGTAGAGGTTTAAAAAGAAAAGAGCCATTCTAATTTACAAATTGCAATTAAAATTTTATTCCATTTTGTTTTAATTCCTCAGGCTAGATTGCAAGAAGTAGATTCTAGCTACAGACATAATAAGGCCTTATACATTTTCTTAAACTGTTTTCCAAAAGTGTTGGACTCATTCTCCTCTATCAGCAGTGTTTTGAGACTGTTGGCCTCTCTACAGCCTCCTTGGCACCCAGTGTTTGTTTTTTTTTTTAAACCATTAAAGATTTTTGAGGCTTAACTTGCAAATTCAATAGCACAATTCCCTTCAGTCCTGTTAGTAATGAGATACTGTTGGGTCTTGTTTTCTGAAGCTAAATTATTTTTGATTGTTTTATAGTTGAAAGGGTTAAACAGGGCCAAAATTCATCATGTGTTTAGAGTTGCCTTGAAAAAGACTTATTTGTTCCTATAGCAAAGAAGTGATTGCAAGAGGGGTGATCCTACAGCTCTAAGATCAGTCATGGGAATACACAGCAGCTCTATATTTCTCTTGTAAATCATCATTCTAAGTCATGTTGAAGGTAGTCATACAGACAGTATAATTCAATAGCTCTAAAGAGGGGTTACCACAGTTACCTGGAGCATCAGGCTGGAGGCTTCTTCCTAGGCTCTTTGTCTTAATACATTTGCTTTTCTGAATTGAAGTGAAAATGCTTGAGTGCTATTTTTCTAAACCTTGTTAATGGCATGAATTATATTTTTATTTATTCTGAAGCATTGTGAAGGACATATTTGAAATCAGTGCTTCAGTTTTATTTCAAGTAAATCCTGGATGGCCAGCTTGACTTATGGCTAAATTTCAGACTTTATATTCACTGCTCCCCAAGAGGGAATTTATTTATTTATTTACTTTTAATTTTTATTCTAACTTTGGTTTACTTTACATTACTGTATTGGTTTTGCCAAACATTGACATTAATTCCCACGAGTGTACATGCGTTCCCAAACATGAGTCCCCTCCCATCTCCCACCCCATACCATCTCTCTGGGTCCTCTCCTTGCACCAGTCCCAAGCATCCTGTATCCTGTATCGGACATCGACTGGTGATTCGTTTCTTACATAAAAGTATACATGTTTCAATGCCATTCTCCCATCTCATCCCACCATCTCCCTCCCTCTCTCCCCCAGAGTCCAAAAGTTCACTCTATAGATCTGAGTCTCTTTTGTTGTCTCGGATGCAGGGTCATCATCCGTATCTTTCTAAATTCCATATATATGCGTTAGTATACTGTATTGGTGTTTTTCTTTCTGGCTTACTTCACTCTGTATAATTGGTTCCAGTTCCATCCATCTCCTTAGAACTGATTCAAATGTATTCTTTTTAATGGCTGAGTAATACTCCATTGTGTATATGTACCACAGCTTTCTTATCCATTCATCTGCTGATGGACATCTAGGTTGTTTCCATGTTCTGGCTATTATAAACAGTGCTGCGATGAACATTGGGGTACATGTGTCTCTTTCTATTCTGGTTTCCTCGGTGTGTATGCCCAGCAGTGGGATTGCTGGGTCATAAGGCAATTCTATTTGCAATTTTTTAAGGAATCTCCACACTGTTCTCCATAGTGGCTGTACTAGTTTGCATTCCCACCAACAATGTAAAAGGGTTCCCTTTTCTCCACACCCTCTCCAGCATTTATTGCTTGCAGACTTCTGGATCGCAGCCATTCTGACTGGTGTGAAGTGGTACCTCATTGTGGTTTTGATTTGCATTTCTCTGACAATGAGTGATGTTGAGCATCTTTTCATGTGTTTATTAGCCATCTGTATGTCTTCTTTGGAGAAATGGAAACCAGTGGTTACACACCACATAGTAGCCTTTGTTAGTAGACATCATCCTCATGAAGACAGTAAGTGGAATGGAATTATAAAAAGAACTTCATTTCTTTGACCACCTATTTGAAAAACTTCTTTGACCACCTATTTGAAATTGTAAGCCCTCTCCCTACTCCCAACTACAGCCCCAGTTTCTCTCTCTATTCAGGATTTTTGTTCATCTGCACACCACTTTACATAACATATATATTTATATTACATGTTATATGTTATACTATATATATTTATAAAATTTTGTTTAATTGTTTTTCATACCACACAAGAAGTTCTGGTGCTGTTCTTTTCATTGCTGTATCTCCTGTGTCTAGGAACATACCTGGCAGCACACAGTAGATGTTCAATAACCACTTATTAAATTAATCAATGAATTTTACCAAAAATTGTATTTATAAAATATTCAATAAAGAGTAATATGATATACAAGGGGCTAATTTTTTAGAACAAATACTAATAACTTTTGACTAGCATCTCTCGAAGTTATTATACTCTATCATAATACTGTGTATACATGCTTAGTCACTTCAGTCATGGATAACTCTTTGTGACCCCATGGACTGTAGCCCACCAGGATCCTCTGTCCTTGGGATGCTCCATGCAAGAATACTGGAGTGGCTTGCCATGTTCTCCTCCAGGGGATCTTCCCAACCCAGGGATTGAACCTGAGATCTCTAGCATCTTCTACATCACAGGCAGATTATTTACCCTGAGCCACTTGGAAAACCCAACATAATGCTAATCAAAACTATTAAAATACAAGATATATATGGTGATGTAGAAGGTATCTTAGGCCAGATTTTCTTTATTGAATAAAAATATTCCCAAAGGCAGATTTTCAGTATCTAGTAAGTACCACCTGTTACCATCCATTGGGCTTCCCCGGTGGTGAGACATGAGTTTGATCCCTGGGTGGGAAGATCCTTGGAGGAGGGCGTGGCAACCCACTCCAGTATTCTTGCCTGGAGCATCTCATGGACAGAGGCGCCTGTCGGGATACAGTTCATAGGGTCACAAAGAGTACAGACACTTACAGGACTTAGCATGCACGCACACTATCCACTCAGTTCAGTCGTTCAGTCGTGTCCGACTCTTTGCAACCCCATGAACTGCAGCATGCCAGGCCTATCTGTCCATCACCAACTACCGGAGTTCACTCAAACTCAAGTCCATCAAGTCGGTGATGCCATCCAGCCGTCTCATCCTCTGTCGTCTAGGTTGGTCACTATCCATTAAAGTTAGGGAAGTCTGAAGTTTTGAATATTGCTGTTATTATTTCTTCCTTGCACTAAATAATCGTAATTTTGCTATTGAATTTTTTTTTTTGTGTGAAATAAATACATTGACTTTACAGCTTTTCATCTGGAGTACATCACATATAATTCTTCAGAATCATTTGTGATTTGAACACTTCCTGCACACTTGATAATTTTAGAGAATTAATGTTAGGTGAATGCTTGTATTGCATTTATGTTGATAATTAGTTATTAACATTTAGAAATATGTACTAAATTGATTACACATAAAATATGTCTTTAGTTTTCTGGTTTGGGATTTTTTCCTTTTTTTTTCCCTCAAAATAATATGAGTGAAAATTGATGGAAATGTGGTTATGGTTAGGTTGATGGTCAGCTGGAAATGATTACCAGGGGTTGATGGTTGATATATTTCTACTTCCATGTATGTTAAATATTCTCTGTAATTGACGAAAAATAAGGAGAAAAAGGAGGAGGATGGAAAGGAGCAGAAGAATGAAAGGAAATATGAGTAGACAAAAGTGTTTATGGAGGAAGTGAGTAGCAGGCAGATTCTTTATTGTCTGGGCCAACAGGTAAGTCCTAGACATATAAGCAACACTCTAAAGACTTATTTCATATCCAGGACTGTTTTAAATAATTGAATCTTCACAAGAACAATAAAAACTGGTTTCAGTATTATCACTGATTTTCAGATAAGGACACTGAAGTTCAGAGTATTTAAGCAACTTGTCTAAAACATCAGTGATGAAGCTCCTGAACTGCTGGTGTCACTGAATCATTGCAGTGTATTTTATGTATTTCTAAGAAGGAAAAATAAAGAATTGTTGTACTTATTGAAAGAATTCTTTCAGAGTTCTTGACATCTTAAAATCATTCTTTGTATATTTTATATCATTCACAAAACAGAAAACATAAGCCTTTTCTAAAGCATTTTACATTCAGAAATGGACTCATTCAAATCTCTTTTGACTCAGAATGGTTAATGCCTGTATTTCTCCATGCATTACCCACTCTGTGCTTTAAAGAGAGGTAGTGATGCAAGCGTTATTAAAAAGTGCTCTGAGGTTGTCTCTGGGCCTTTCTTCCAAGCATGTGACACTTATTGGAAATATTGATGCTGATATTTTCCTGAACTTATCAAAAGGTATCAGTGAAAGGCTTTTTAACAATAACAAGCGTACTGTGTTTTTTTTCTAAAATCATCCTTCAACAAGTTGAAACCTAAAAGGAACTATAGTTGTCTAATCAGGTTCAGAATAATAACCAAGTTGGCATATGCACAAACTAGTAAAAGTAAGTCATGAATGCCACTTGGGATAGGGGGATTGTAAACATTTGCTATGAATTTGGTTGTGTGGGAAAGTATGAATTTGCTATGAATTTGGATGTGGGGAAAGTAAACATCTCAAAATAAAGTAGATTTCTTAGCAGGGTAATGGGTGTATGGGTATTCCCTATGTGTATATAAAATGTTTGTTGGAGGAGGTCTTTGAGAGAATTTGACCACTGGTTAACCTATGAGCTAGACCCTAGCAATCAGAGGTTCCTCATCTCCTCCCTTGTCCATGGAATGTACATTCTTTCCAGTATTCTCACAGTGAAGACCATTTTCAGGTGCAACCTTGAGAAAGTATGCTGTTGAGACCATGTGTATAGTATGTTGACTGACCCCAGTTAAGGCCTCTATTATAAACCAGATTCTGGAGGGGGTGGTGGTATGGAGTGCTACCCATCTTGTGCCCACCCAAAAGCAGCCTCACAATAAGCCTTGCTTATTACACCTGCAGCCTACTTATCTCGAGTTGTCTGCTTCTTTTTGCAGCCTCTCCTTTTCTCCATGTAAGGAGGCCAATTTACAAACTAAGAACGGCATCACGAAAGATTAGATAAGATATGAAAGGTAGATCAAAATTGCTTATGCTAAACGTTGTATTTCATGCTGAAAATATATTTTAAGTGATTCTAGAGAATGGGTATTTAAAGAAGTTTTTTAAGAAGGACAGAAATAAAAGAAAAAAAGTCAAATTTTAAAAGAAAAGTGGTGTGTAATAGAGACTAATTATGGCTAACAGCAGCATTGAGAACAGAGAAAAAACAAAGACGGGAAGTGCCTGGGATAAATTTGGGTGACTGTTAACAGGGACAGGAAACTGGATGGATGACAGATCCTCTAATATTTCTCAAAGGATAATCAAGCATAACGTTATTTACCTCATCTTTCAGAAAGTCAGGTATTAAATTACTGTGGACTCATTGTGTCTTGATGTCTAAGTGCTATGACCAGTCTGTTTTCTTTTAGAGGTTCTACTTGATATGTTAAAATGTAGTCTAATATCAAGACAAAAGTAGAAAACAATCAACACTATTACATTTAAAGTAATATTTAGTTTAAAAATCTATAATGCATTTAATGTCTTAAATCTGAATATAAATACTTTAAAAGTACTGTTTCTTTTCAAAGATTGTTCAAATTTAGGTCTATAGATCAAGTGATACATGTGTGGAGACGTGTTTTACAGTATCTATTAAAGTCCCCTGATAATTGGCATATGGTGTTATATAATAGTACATAATAACATATGATGACTGTAATTAAGTGCATTGACTTAAGACTTTGTCTTTTAATGACCCTCAATGGATACTGAATGAAAGGTAAATTAAAGGTTCATTAAGCTGTGTCGGAAGAAAAGTTTGCAAATGGCAGATGTACTGTGAAGTTAAATGGATTTTATTAAGATCTGCTGTTCTGTGATTTTCAAGTGACAAGTCTAGCCTAAATGATTCGAAGTGTTTTAAAATTTTTTTTTAAAAAGTACATTTATTTTCACAGTTTATTTAACATTTTGAGCTTTAACTGTGTAAAACAACCAGGGAGAACATTGGAAATTCGGCTGTCTCTATATCCAAGTGACCTTTAGTGTGGTTCTGTTTAATGTTCTGATGTCTAAAAGGAAAAGCAAAGCAGGAAGGAAAACAATAATGTATGCAGTGGACTTAGACAAAATAGCAGCAGCACCCAACAGTTTCTCCATCAGGTTAGCCGACATTTAAAATTTTAAAAATTGTGCTTTAACGTTTGTATGGCAAGTCACATAAAGGGGAAATCCCATAAAGGGGAATATTTCTAATTTGCATCCTTATTTATAAAACTGTTATTTAAAAATACTGCCAATGTAATGAATTTGAGCTTTCTGCATATTTACCATTCTAATAGCATTATTAAACCTGCAATAAGGACAATGCTATTTATTTAGTAATATTATAAATGTAATTTTGACTTTCCAGTTCTGTGTCACATGAATATTTATTAATGGAGGAATCTGCTCTTTAAAAAATTTCCTCTGAATCCATCACCCTATGTATAAGAAGAGACTTTACTTTTCCAAAGAAAACCTTGTATATGTCACATTTCCTCTTTTTTTTTTTTTCGCACAGCATGACTTTAAAAATATTTTAAAGCTTCTAGTGCCTTTATTTTTTCATCATTACTTTTTTCTGTTCTTTTAAAAATTATTTCCCCATTTGGGTTATTACAGAATATCAGAGTTCCTTGTGCTATACAGTAGATTCCTACTGGTTATCTCTTTTACATATATCATTGTGGACATGTCAGTCCCAAAGTCCCAGTATATCCTTCCCCCCTACCTTCACCCTTGGTAATGATGTTTACTCTATAAATAGGGTTCTGATTTTTAAGTTCATTTGTATCTTTTTTTTTTTAAGAGTCCATGTGTAAGTAATATCATATGATATTTGTCTTTCTCTGTCTGGGGTACTTCATTAGTATGATAATCTCTAGGTTCATCCATGTTGCAGCAAATGACATTACTTCATTCTTTTTTATAGCTGAGTAATATTCTATTGTACATATGTACCACATCTTCTTTTTTCAGTCATCTGTGGATGCACGTTAAGTTGCTTCTAAGTCTTGGCTATTGTAAACAGTGCTGCAGTGAACATTGGGAGCATGTGTACTTCTGAACCAAATTTTTCTCCAGAAGTATGCCCAAGAGTGAATTTTTTCAATACCTCCATACTATTTTCCATATTTCTTTTGTAAGCAAACGTGAATCTGTGGATAGGGAGAGCAGTAATCATTACTTTTGTCAAAGGACGACAGCTCTTGAAGGCAAAGCTTTCTCCTACCTGAAAGTTTTCCTGGTATCAGTTTGGAATATTTAGATTTACTACTGTATACCTTTTGGGAAACTTTTTGCCTCAAGCCCATGTTGATTATCTGCATTCTTACTGGGAACAATTATAAAATGAAGAAATTTTGGCTGGAGTTTTTAACCCTGGAAAATCTTAGAACACTTTCAAAAATAAGAAAATAAAATTTGCTGTGTGTCTAAACCTAAAAAAAAAAAAAAGAAATTTTGGCTGGAGTTTAGAAAAGGAAGTTCTAGCAAAAGGCAGAACAAGAATAATAGGAATTGGCAATAAACATGAAAAAGTTTTATTGACATATAAATGGCATACCATAAAATCCACCTGTATGATGTGTTTGGTTCAGTGGTATTTACTGTGTTCAGAGTTGTACAACTGTCACCATAACCAAATCAATTTTAGAAACTTTGTGTTACTTAAGAAATCTCCCATTCATAGCAGTCACATGGTTATTCCTCATTTCTTCCAAACTAGCATCCTCCGTAGCACCATGTAATCATGTAGTCACTATCTACTGTCTATCACTCTGAGTGTGTGAAGTCACTCAGTCATGTCCGACTCTTTGCAACCCTGTGGACTATAGCCCACCAGGCTCCTCTGTCCATGGGATTCTCCAGGCAAGAATACTGGAGTGGGTTGCCATTTCCTTCTCCAGGGGATCTTCCCAACCCAGGGATCGAAGCCGGGTCTCCTGCACTGCAGGCAGACACTTTATCCTCTAATCTGGACCTTTAGTATAAATAGAACCACTCTATATAATATTCCTTGTATAGATATGCTATATTTACATTTTCATTATTTAGTGAGTATTTGGAGTATTTTCCCTTTGTGGTTATTAATAATAATACTGCTCTGAAACATCTCTGTACAAATTAAGAAATTTTCATTTATTTTAGATATATTTCTAGAAGTGGAATTCCTATATCATATAGTAACTTAATGTTCAATTTATGAGGCTATGCCGGACTACTTTCCAAACTAGCAGTACTATTTTCCATTCCCGTTAGTAATGCACCAGAGTTACAATTTCTCCACCTTTTTGACAATCCTTATTACTGGGTTTTGCTTATAGTCACCCTAAGTGTGTCAAGTCTTTGGTTGTGATTTTGATGTGCATTTCCTTAATGACTCAGTGTCTTTTCCTATGCTTATTATCCATTTGTATAACTTCTTTTGAGAAATGTTTACTCAAATCCTTTGATTTTTAGTTTTTTCTTCTTGCTATTGAGCTGTGTATGTTCTTTATTAATGCTGGATAAACTCCCTTATCAGATATAAAATTTATAAATATTTCCTCTTGTTATATGGGTAGCCTTATCGCTTTCTTGATGGTATCCTTTGAAGTGCAAATTTGCTTTTGATGAAGTACAACTTTTTCATTTGTTGCCTTTTTTTTTTTTTTTTTTTGCAATAAGCTTTTTAGAGACAGATTATGGAGAAACACACTGGGCATCAAGTATGTTAACTTTTTAAAAGTGTTTCTGGTTATACATGTCCAGGGTATATTACATGTCTGGGACTAAAGTGGGAGGTAGGATGTTGAAGTCAATTCCAAGTTAAACCAAAAAAAAAAAAAATGGTTTTAACTCTTTGTAACAAGGAACAGACCAGGGAAAGTAACTCTTCATATGCAGATTTTCTAGAGCAAATTAAAATGAATATGCAAGCTTTTTTCTGAAATGCTAGAGGAGGGATCCCTGAAGTAGCAAAGGATAAAAAAGAATCACTTCAAAACAACCATTATTTACTTAAATTGCATAGGACACACATGGTATTTTCTTAGCTTGCTGTCTTAACATTTCATTTTTAATGAATATAAGAATTACTAAACTCTAAGTGCATTGTTTCACATGTTTTAGAAATATACCATTAAAAGATTATTTCTGTGGGTATTTTGGTTAATCTAACCCTGACTTTTCACTTAAGGTATTAAACTCTTAAACTGGCAATTATAGTATCAAATAGTTTTCAGCTTTCTGATTTACCAAAATTCTAACCCTAATTCTCCAAGTTGGTCAGGGTCGACTATGTCAATAGGATAGCTAGAATATTTATTTTCTATGTAAAGCATCTATTCTTTCAAAAGCATCCCAGAAGCACTTGCTTGTATGTTATAATATAAATGTATCCAGGCAGAATTACAGCTGCCTTATACTGTGGTTTTTGTAGACAAGGCATTGGAATCCAAGGTATTGCTGATTATAGGAAAAAGAATGTTTTCTTAATAATTAAGGATTCATTATACATGCTGAAACATTTGGATCACTGCNAGATATCAAATATAATATATAACATAGTATAATTTTAAACAATGATAATATTACTAAGGCAAGTTTGTCACTTTGAGTTCTAAATTACCAAACTTTAGTAAAGGGCATCATCATTTAATATAAATGACTTCAGTCTTCTCTGTTGTCTATTCCATAACTCTCTAAGGTTATCTGTTGTTTAGATGCTAAGTCATATCTGACTCTTTTGCAACCCCATGGACTGTAAGCCTACCAGGATCCTCTGTCCATGGGATTTCCCAGACAGGAATACTGGAGTGGGTTGCGATTTTCTTCTCCAGGGGATCCCCAACCCAGGGATCGAACCTGCATCTCCTTTTTGACAGGTGGATTCTTTACCATTGAGTCACCTGGAAAGCCTCCTAGGGTTACATGCTTCACTGAAATAATGTTCTTGGTGCTAATTTTCCTTATTCTGTATCACCGTTTTTGTCAAACACAATTCTCAGGGAATCTTTATCCTGGAAGAAGGTGCAGTGATCTCCTTTCACATAGATAGACCTTTCCTGTCCCATCCATCCAAACTTATTTTCTGTTGGCCTCTGTTATTTATCATTTTGTCTTTTAAGAAAGGCCTTTCATTGATGGTCAGATACAGATACTCATTCCCAACCTCCTGCTGGAGCACATCTTTCTTTCTTTAGGGACTTCTTAATGCTTAAATACTATTCATTTTTCCAGGCACAGCTTCAGTTCCTATTGAAAGCCTCTTTAACTTAATTTCATCATTCATGAATTCTTGTTTTAGACCCCTCAGACTGCTTCTTAATAATGCTTTAATTGTGTGTGTGTGTGTGTATATATATATATATATATATATATCTTTGCTGATAAGATTGTAATTGAAACATTTTCTATTTTTGTGTTCTTTCATAGCTCCAGTACTGTACACTATTTTTATTGCTTAATGAATTTTAAGGGTAATGATGATTGGCAGCCATTTGTAGAATGCTTATACTTAAGAATGTGCTAAGTGCTTGAAATTCATCCATTAAACTCTCACACTGACCCTGTAAATACAGTCATTCTTTGTATGTGTGTGTGTGTATGCATGTATGTACATACAATTTAGGAAGCAGAGTTTTAGAAAAATTAATTTCTTGTCCTAAAGTTACACAGTTGGCAAGTGGCAGAGCTGGGACTCATTCGCATTTCTCTCTTAAACCCAAGTGTATGATCTTTACTATGTTTTGCTACAACATTGTTATCATTTTCTGCTATAAGAACATTTCAATCCATGTATCAGAGGGGTTTTAAAAGGGCCTCCTGCCTTTAACTGGAATGAAAGACTTTCTTTTTGTTTGTTAATAAATTGAATTTTAGATAGGTAGCTTATTATTTCTATGCTGTTGAGTCCATGAAATACATTATGCAACTTAATTGAAGTATAAAAATTAGTCCTCCAAAAATATCTGATTTCAGCATTATCAAAACTATTTCATATTAGCTTGAACTTATTTCTTAGAGATAAAAAACATGAAACCTGTTGAACAAGAGCCATATCATTTGAGGCAATTTGATTCTATATTAGGAGGAAGTAAAAGAGGGAAAGGCACTTTGTTTTTCAAGAGCAGGAGATTTAGTTAAACGCTAGTTATGTTGCATTAAGAGTCAAATTTGATTTAGCTTTTTTTCCCCTCCCTATTTTAAAGAATAAATAAAATATTTTCTTTTCTTTGGAACAATTTGTTCATGCTTTAGAAGCCATTTAATTAAATTATTACCTGCTGGAGCACCATCTGTTTTTGTCCTAGAAATAAGAATCATGGCTTTCTTTTACAAAGGCTTGGTAAATTTGTAGAAGGTGCCAAAAAGCAATAAATATCATCAGCAGATGGACTGAGGCACTTCAATCTCTACACAGTCAGTCTTGATTGTTCTGGGCATAGATAAATGGATTTTTCTGGATAGATTCCTTTCAAAATGCATTATGTGGAGGAGGAGAGTTATCTTCTCCCATAGATCCCTTCACATTTTCCCCCTCAAGAGACAGGACCTGAGTTTGTTTTTAACTCTGGGCATCCCCTCTTTGCAGACATCAGTTCTGAAAGGTGTAATTTTATAATGTTTCTTAGGGACTCAAAGCTGTTAAATTCTCCCGGGACTTTGCAGAAGGCCTCTCTCCAGAAGTTGCTTGCTTCCTCCTCCTGCTACTGTGTGTCTGTCCATCTACCCTGGATACAATCTTGACATCTGACACACCCCAGTCTCTGTTGTGTTCTCTCCTTCCAGGCTCTGTGTCCTGTTCAGGAATAAGAGAAACTCAAGCATTTGTGGTACAAATTCACTTGTGGTTTTCCTCTCAGCAATATTCAGGAATTGGGGTAGCTGCCTGTGATACAGAAATGAGAATGATTAACTTAATTAACATTAATCAATGTTATTCATCATAGACAATCTTTATATAATAAAGATAAATAGTTCTTAAAACATTTTTCCTAGTGATCTCATTTGGTTTTTCACACATATAAATCTATATTTACCTATGAAGAAAAGTGATCTGCCCTGGTGTTCATAGATAGTAATTGTGGATCCAAAATCCAAACCAAGCTCCCTTGATTCCTAATCATTTATAAATTTAAAACAATAACAATTATACTGGATTTTATAGTTTATCAACTTCCTTTAGTGAAATATTTAATTTTATTCTTCAGTTAACACTTAGAGATACATAGGATAGATATTATGTCTTGTTTTAAAGGCTAAATGAACTGAAGCATTTACTATAAGACACAATGCTGGTAAAATGGCAATTACTTGCCCTAACTTCTATACTCTTCAAGAATCCGTGGCTGTTTAGGACCTATCACTTATTGAGAAGCTATAAGGTTCCTTATAGTGTGCTAGGCTGTAAAGATTAAAACTAAGTAGACAAATTACCTTCAAAAATTTGAACCTGAAGGCAAATCAGGCAGAAGAACACCACAGACAAAGTGCCTGATGTGTTCTTTAAAGCCGGAAGTAGGAGAAAAGATGAAGGAGAAGTTGAGGCCAGGGCACAGAAATGTTCTATGCCTTGAAAAGGAGTCTGTGAAATGTCTTGTTAGTGTAGAATAAAACCCCTCATGGAATTCTAAGTGGTCAAGTGATGTGGTCAGATTTCTGTTTTGGAAAAATAGCTTTAGTGTTCCCCGGTGACTCAGTGGTAAAGAATCTGCCTGTAATGCAGGAGACACAAGAAACAGCGGTTTGATCCCTCGGTGGGGAAGATCCCCTGGCAGAGGACACAGCAACCCACTCCAGTATTTTTGCCGGGAGAATCCCATGGACAGAGGAGCCTGGTGAGATACAGTCCACAGGGTAGCAAAGAGCTGGACAGGACTGAAGTGACTGAGCATGTATGCCTGGTTGTTTACTGCTGAGTTTCAAATCATCCCCATATTGTCCAGCTTTAAACAACCACTGTTTTATTATGTCTTCTTACTTCATCAGGTTTCTTCTGGCCAATTCTTTGATTCCACATGCTTGTTGCTTGGAAATCAGCTGGTGGCTGATCTGTTCTTACATGTGTGGCACATTGGTTTGAATGCCTGGGCTCAGCAGCTTTTCCATATGTTCAGAGCCTCTCCACATGTTTGTTTCAACAGCGTAGTTGGACTTCTAGTGCTCAGGGCCTCAACGGTCCTTGTCGCTAAAAGTTACTTGTGCCTTAATTACAGTTTTCATAAGACACTCTTTTGCAAATAAATATTGCACTATGAGTTAATCTGTTTTGTTAATAATCATCATATTTAAGTTAAATGATTGCTCTTAAGATATATATTCCCAAAAGAACATACATTTAAATATGAGCTGATTGTCAATTATTCAGGGGTTTAATCCAACAAACATTTACATGGTAAAGGAATTATTATAAAAGCTATGGTCAGTAAAAATAAGAAGTAATTACTGAAGGCAGAACTGGAGAAGAAAAGTCTATTGTTGAGAATAGACTTATGGACATGGGAGAGGGGAGGAGAAGGTGAGCCGTATGGAAAGAGTAACATGGAAACTTACATTACCATATGTAAAATAGATAGCCAATGAGAGTTTGCTGTATGGCTCAGGAAACTCAAACAGGGGCTCTGTATCAACCTAGAAGGGTGGGATGGGGAGGAAGATGGGAGGGAGCTTCAAAAGGGAGGGGACATTATATGTAGGGCTATGGCTGATTCCTTGATTCATGGACCTAATATTCCAGGTTCCTATGCAATATTACTCTTTACACCTTCGGACCTTGCTTCTATTACTAGTCACATCCACAACTGGGTGTTGTTTTTGCTTTGGCTCCATCCCTTCATTCTTTCTAGAGTTATGTTTCCACTGATCTCTGGTAGCATATTGGGCACCTACCGACCCAGTGAGTTCCCCTTTCAGTGTCTTGTCTTTTTGCCTTTTCATACTGTTCATGGGGTTCTCAAGGCAAGAATACTGAAGTGGTTAGCCATTCCCTTCTCCAGTGGGCCACATTCTGTCAGACCTCTCCTCCATGACCCTCCCGTCTTGGGTAGCCCCCCACGGCATGGCTTAGTTTCACTGAGTTAGACAAGGCTGTGGTCCATGTGATCAGATTGGTTAGTTTTCTGTGTTTATGGTTTCAGTGTGTCTGCCCTCTGATGGCCTCTCACAACACCTACCATCTTACTTGGGTTTCTCTTACCTTGGACATGGGGTGTCTCTTCATGGCTGCTCCAGCAAAACACAGCTGCTGCTCCTTACCTTGAATGAGGGGTATCTCCTCACCACCAACCCTCCTGAACTTGGAGGTGAATCAAGGCAAATTGGAAGTGGTCAAACAGGAGATGGCAAGAGTGAACATCGACATTCTAGGAATCAGCAAACTAAAATGGACTGGAATGGGTGAATTTAACTCAGATGACCATTTTATCCACTACTGTGGGCAGGAATCCCATAGAAGAAATAGATTAGCCATCATGGTCAACAAAAGAGTCCAAAATGCAGTACTTGGATGCAATCTCAAAAACGACAGAATGTTCTCTGTTCGTTTCCAAGGCAAACCATTCAATAGCACAGTAATCCAGGTCTATGCCCCAACCAGTAACACTGAAGAAGCTGAAGTTCAATGGTTCCATGAAGACCTACAAGACCTTTTAGGACTAACACCCACAAAAGATGTCCTTTTCATTATAGGGGACTGGAATGCAAAAGTAGGAAGTCAAGAAACACCTGGAGTAATAGGCAAATTTGGCCATGGAGTACAGAATGAAGCAGGGCAAAAGCTAATAAGTTTTGCCTAGAGAACGCACTGGTCATAGCAAACACCATCTTCCAACAATACAAGAGAAGACTCTACACATGGACATCACCAAATGGTTAATACCAAAATCAGATTGATTATATCCTTTGTATCCAAAGATGGAGAAGCATTATACAGTCAGTAAAAACCAAGACTGGAAGCTGACTATGGCTTAGATCATGAACTCCTTATTGCCAAATTCAGACTTAAATTGAAGAAAGTAGGGAAAACCACTAGACCATTCAGGTATGACCTAAATCAAATACTTTATAATTATACAGTGCAAGAGATAAATAGATTTAAGGGGCTAGAACTGATAGAGTGCCTGATGAATTATGGACAGAGGTTCGTGACATTGTACAGGAGACAGGGATCAAGACCATCCCCATAGAAAAGAAATGCAAAAAAGCAAAATGGCTGTCTGAGGAGGCCTTACAAATAGCTGTGAAAAGAAGAGAAGCAAAAAGCAAAGGAGAAGAGGAAAGATATTCCCATTTGAATGCAGAGTTACAAAGAAGAGCAAGGAAAGATAAGAAAGACTTCCTCAGTGATGAATGCAAAGAAATAGAGGAAAACAATAGAATGGGAAAGACTAGAGATTTCTTCAATAATATTAGAGATATCAAGGGAACATTTCATGAAAAGATGGGCTTGAAAAAGGACAGAAATTGTATGGACCTAACAGAAGCAGAAGATATTAAGAAGATGTGGCAAGAATACACAGAGGAACTGTACAAAAAAGAGCTTCATGTCCCAGATAATGATGATGGTGTGATCACTCACCTAGAGCCAGACATCTTGGAATGTGAAGTCAAGTGGGCCTTAGAAAGTATCACTATTAGCAAAGCTAGTGGAGGTGATGGAATTCCAGTTGAGCTCTTTCAAATCCTGAAAGATGATGCTTTGAAAGTGGTGTACTCAATATGACTGGAAAAGGTCAGTTTTCATTCTAATCGCAAAGAAAGGCAATGCCAAAGAATGCTCAAAATACTGCACAATTGCACTCATCTCACACGCTAGTAAAGTAATACTCAAAATTTTCAAAGCCAGGCTTCAGCAATATGAACCGTGAACTTCCAGGTTCAAGCTGGTTTTAGAAAAAGGCAGAGGAACCAGAGATCAAATTGCCAACATCTGCTGGATCATCAAAAAAGCAAGAGAGTTCCAGGAAAACATCTATTTCTGCTTTATTGACTATGCCAAAGCCTTTGACTGTGTGGATCACAATAAATTGTGGAAAACTCTGAAAGAGATGGAAATACCAGACCACCTGATCTGCCTCTTGAGAAACCTATATGCAGGCCAGGAAGCAACAGTTAGAACTGGACATGGAACAACAGATTGGTTCCAAATAGGAAAAGGAGTACGTCAAGGCTGTATATTGTCACCCTGCTTATTTAACTTATATGCAGAGTATATCATGAGAAATGCTAGGCTAAAAAAAGTGCAAGCTGGAATCAAGGTTGCCGGGAGAAATATCAATAACCTCAGATATGCAGATGATACCACCCTTATGGCAGAAAGTGAAGAGGAACTAAAAAGCCTCTTGATGAAAGTGAAAGTGGATAGTGAAAAAGTTGGCTTAAAGCTGAACATTCAGAAAAGTAAGATCATGGCAACTGGTCCCATCACTTCATGGGAAATAGATGGGTAAACAGTGGAAACAGTGTCAGACTTTATTTTTTGGGCTCCAAAATCACTGCAGATGGTGATTGGAGCCAGGAAATTAAAAGATGCTTACTCCTTGGAAGGAAAGTTATGACTAACCTAGATAGTATATTAAAAAGCAGAGACTTTACTTTGCCAACAGAAGTGAGTGTGCTGCTAAGTTTCTTCAGTCGTGTGCCACCCTGTGTGACCCATAGACGGCAGCCCACCAGGCTCCCTTGTCCCTGGGATTGTCCAGGCAAGAACACTGGAGTGGGTTGCCATTTTCTTCTCCAATGCATGAAAGTGAAAAGTGAAAGTGAAGTCGCTCAGTCGTGTCCGACTCTTAGCGACCCCATGGACTGCAGCCTACCAGGCTCCTCCGTCCATGGGATTTTCCAGGCAAAAGTACTAGAGTGGTTTGCCATTGCCTTATCCAGAAGTCATTCTAGTTAAGGCTATATTTTTTCCAGTGGTCATGTATGGATGTGAGAGTTAGACTGTAAAGAAAGCTGAGCGCCAAAGAATTGATGCTTTTGAACTGTGGTATTGGAGAAGACTCTTGAGAGTCCCTTGGACAGCAAGGAGATCCAAACAGTCCATCCTAAAGGAGATCAGTCCTGGATGTTCATTGGAAGGAATGATGCTAAAGCTGAAACTCCAATACTTTGGCCACCTCATGCGAAGAGTTGACTCACTGGAAAAGACTCTGATGCTGGGAGGGATTGGGGGCAGGAGGAGAAGGGGATGACTAGGATGAGATGGCTGGATGGGATCACCAACTTGATGGACATGAGTTTGGGTAAACTCTGGGAGTTGGTGATGGACAGGAAGGCCTGGCGTACTGCAGTTCATGGGGTCGCAAAAAGTCGGACACGACTGAGCGACTGAAGTAACTGAACTGATGGTTGATTCATTTTGAGGTTTGATAGAAAACAGGAAAATTCTGTAAAGCAGTTATCCTTCAATAAAAAATTAACTATAAATATCATGAACTTGGCATCAATAGCCACGTGGATGGTTTTGAAATTTTTGTGGGAAAGCCACAAGCTGATTTAGTGAGCCAGAGAGTAGAGGCTTGCATCTATATGTGAATAGGTGAGTTTGTTCATTTCCTATCTTCACTCTTTTCCTGAAAGACACTAAGATAGCTACTAATGGATGGAAATCCTATGAAAAGGTCATATTACAAAATGTTGTTAAGAGTTTGATTGTGAGGAAATTGAGTGATGTTCTGTTTTTTTTTTTTCTTAATTTTTGGAGGAACTAAAACTGTGCTCTGTGTGATTGAAGTCATGGCTGTAGAGTGGTTAAGGACACAGGCACTGGGACCATAGTGCCTGAGTTCAAGTCCTGTGCTATCTAGAGCAAGTGATTTCAGCTCTCTCTCTCTCTGTAGTGTTCTGATTTGTAAAGTGGAGATGATAACAATGGTAACTTCATGATATGGTTTGATGGTTAAATGAATTAGTATAACTAAAGGGTATACAGTAGTACATGTGTGCCTTTTCCCCCTAATACTATACTCTTTAACACGATTAAACTAGTTAAGACCATCTACTTACAACTTGTGTTGGAATTTTTGTCTCTGTTTTAATTTTGAATTTAATTTTGATTTTCCACATCTTTAAAGATTCTGTTCCTTTTTAGGCAGAAACTATAATATTTCCATTATTTCAGTTTCGGACATATTTTAAAACTACTCAGCAATTATTAAATACCTCAATCTTCTATAAGATTGAAAAAAAGAAAAGAAAAAGAATGTTTTGGTTTCTAAAATCTGTTACTGAGAGGGAGAATCTTTTTTAAGGGTTATAGTTATAGAGGATGAATGCAGTGAGAAAACCCACCATCCCATGAGCTGAAGGAAATCTCTATAGAGTATTAGAGAGAAGGCCTTTCATTTTTCCTCCAGAGTGTCAGAGAACAGTACTCCCAAGCAGTAGGTAAAGGGTATGTTGAGTTTTACTATTATTTGGGAGATTCAAGATTTGGTGTGATTAGAATGGTAGGGCCAAACATAATCTTTGATTTCAATATCAGGTCCTCATTTCAAATAAATCCACTGGTTATTCAAGATACATCATTCCTAATATATAGAAAATAATTAAATGAACTCCTTAAGTTCACTTATTTTATCTTCAACGATTTCCTGAAACATCAGCAGTGAAAAAAGTAAAAATAAGTAAGTGAAAACAAAATAATGGGAATGGCCGAAGGGAGNAGGGAGGCAAAAATACAAACAGGAAAGATAAAGGATGTATCATAGGAAGAAAGAAAATAAGAAAAGAAGCTAAAATTCATGTTGTTAAAGTAACATTTGACATTTTAAAATTGAAGTGCTAGGTGAGTTTGAAAAGTTTGCATGTATTATAATAAGCTACCTTTCAATAGTGTCAATTATATAAAAGTTCTGCTAAACATTTTACATTTAATGCCTTTGTGAATATTGCATTTTCATGACTTTTGCCTGACATTTAATTTCATATCAGCATTACTTTTATGTGCCATTGGAGGTCTTCCATTTTTTATAATATTCCTGTTCATAAATAAAATATAAATGACATAAGCAGTGCCTAATATAGTTTTTGGTAAATTGTTTAGTTGCTTTAATTTACTCAAAACTATTAGTATGCATGTATGTAAATTAGTAATAAAAAATTAGCTTCTCAATGCCAAACTGTTATACAGATGTAATATATTGCTATTGTATTTCTCATCCTGTTTCATCTTCAATAAATCTTTTCTTTATTGAAAAGGTTAATAATTACTAGTATTTTCATACTTAAAGGAAAGGTCACTTATAGAAAGAATTTGGACTTTGTGTGTTAAAATTTTGTCATCTTTTCTCTAGATAATATTATATTTTTTGTATGAGTGGGAGGTCTGGAAGAAAACACTACAAAAATATATTCTTGTTTAGCTTCAGATATATATATATAATTATGGATATGGCATTTTAGAAGTAAGAAAGAATGGCAAAATCTTTGGCAAATTGTTGCTCTATTGTTCTGCTTGAGATTATGTTAAAAATATTTCGATTGTGATTCTGCCATCAGTTGTCAATTGAAAGCTTTGCAAATATTTATTTTCTTACAGTTAATTTATTTCTACTACTTTTGCAAACAATAATTCAGTTAATTTCATTTTTAGCTCTAAGATTTGGTGAATTAATATACAAGATCTTTGTCTTATAAGGAGCATACCATGATGTTAACTATAGTGAATTCCTGTCATTGTATTTTTGGTTAAATTTCCAATTTTAATTTACTTAACTCCATGGTATAACAGCTTATAAATTTAATATTAAAATTTTTGCATCAGTATTTTACTCTTGGATGTTTAGCTGAAGGATAGTCTTTCAGAATTTACCCAATATAGATTTGGGATGGTTCATATGAGAAATCTGTATGCAGGTCAGGAAGCAACAGTTAGGACTGGACATAGAACAACAGACTCATTCCAAATTGGTAAAGTAGTACGTCAAGGCTTTATATGGTCACCCTGCTTATGTAACTTATGTGCAGAGTACATCATGAGAAATGCTGGGCTGGTTGAAGCACAAGCTGGAATCAAGATTACCGGGAGAAATATCAATAACCTCAGATATGCAGATGACACCACCTTTACAGCATAAAATGAAGAACAACTAAAGAGCCTCTTGATAAAAGGAAAGAAGAGACTGAAGAAGTTGGCTTAAAACTCAACATTCAGAAAACTAAGACCATGGCTTTTGGTCCCATCACTTCATGGCAAACAGATGGGGAAACAATGGAAACAGTGAGAGACTTTACTTTTTTGGGCTCCAAAATCACTGCAGATGGTGAATGTAGCCATGACATGAAAAGACATTTGCTCCTTGCAAGAAAAGTTATGACCAACCTAGATAGCATATTAAAAAGCAGAGACTTGACTTTGCCAACAAATGTCCATCTAGTCAAAGCTATGGTTTTTCCAGTGGTCATGTATAGAAGTGAGAGTTGGACTATAAAGAAAGCTGAATACTGAAGAACTGATGCTTTTGAACTGTGGTGTTGGAGAAGACTCTTGAGAGTCCCTTGGACTGCAAGGAGATATAACCAGTCCATCCTAAAGGAAATCAGTCCTGAATATTCATTGGAAGGACTGATACTGAAGCTGAACTCCAATACTTCGGACACCTGATGTGAAGAACTGACTTATTTGAAAAGACCCTGATGCTAGGAAAGATTGAAGGTGGGAGGAGAAGGGGACGACAGAGGATGAGATGGTTGGATGGCATCACTGACTTGATGGACATGAGTTTGAGTAAACTCCGGGAGTTAGTAATGGACATGGAGGCCTGTTGTGCTGCAGTCCATGGGATCACAAAGAGTTAGAGATGACTGAGCAACTGAACTGAACTAAATATGATACATATTTTCTAACTGAATTTTCAGTGAACATAAACATTCTCTACCTGTGTTTTTTTCTGGGCTGCTTCCTTTCCCACCATCTATTAACATCTTTTTTAAATTTTTTTTCCTAATAACACCCTTAAGGACCAAGTATGAGAAGAATCATTTCGAAAACAAAAAGCACAGTTTCTGGGTGCCTTGAATTACCAACCTAGACCTTGAATAGTATTTCTGTGTTATGATTTTAGGAAACATAGGGATACAAATTTTAAAATAAAGCACTTCCAGTTGGTAGAAACCTGTTGATGCCTTTTGAAGAGTAAAGCTATTTAAAAAGTAAGCCAATAAGTGCCTTTGGAAAAAGTGAAAAATAGAGTGCTTAGTGGCCTCATGTAGATAAAAGCACCTTCCGTCTGTTCCCAGAAATCCAAGAGCTGTAGTCAAAAAGCAGCAATTTAAGATCATTCACACTGGCTGAAAGGATAAAAAATTGCAGGGTATCTATCAGGCTAAAGAGCTCCTCCTGGCAGGCAGGTCTCAGAGCAGAGCAGCGACTGTGTATTGGCACATTAACTCTCGACATTCTCAAGCCCTCTTAGACTCATGCAAACCACACATAGTAGGGCTTGAATCAAAGGGTTCGACTGCCTGAAAACAGGACAGCAGCAGGTTGAATGTGAACTGTAGTTTCCAAGTTCTAAGCGCAGTTGTTCTGCTCTTTGTCCCCCAGTAGCAAGAGAAAAGAAATTTTGAAAGTATTGCTTAGAAGAGACCATAATGTGGAGATTGTATTTTTTTTCCTCAAAGCAATGGACATGGAAGTAGTGCTCCCTAATTTAAAATCACAGTGCCCAGAAACATCAGTGTGAGCCAGAGCAATGCGGAGAGCAAGCCACAGAGATCTCTTAGGTCCTGGGGTCAGAGCAACCTCCTGGGGAATCTAAGGATCCAGGCAGAATCATTCAGATTTAATGCACATCTGGTGCTTGTAGTCATACTGGTGACAAAACAAGGATAAATAAACCCATCAGATCTCTGAAATTGCTAACATCATACCAGCTTTTGGGGACTTTCAGAGTCTGAATGTTGTAATGTTTGAAAAGAGTAGGTTTTGGAATTTGACAGGTCAGCTGTGATGCTCCAGCTACTTGCACTTTAATAGTTGTGAGAACTTGAGGAAATGACTTAATCCCTGAGTCACAGATGCTTGCTAAGTTGCTCCAGTCATGTCTGACTCTGCAACCCTGTGGACTTTTTAGCCCACCAGATTCCTTTGTCCATGGGATTCTCCAGGGGTGGGTTGCCACGCCCTCCTCCAGGGGATCTTCCTGACCCAGGGATTGAACCCACATCTTATGTCTTCTAAATTGGCAGGCAGGTTCTTTACCACTAGTATCACCTGGATATATCATCTGTAAAATGGGAATAGTAATAGTACTTACCTTATAGGATTGTTTGATTAAATGACATCATGTACATTGTGTTATCCTTATAGTAAATCCTTGCTTATTTTAAGGGCTCCATAAATCATATATTAGCATATGGTTTTGGATACCATAACATAGGTGTGTTATATATTCAAATCTAAGAGTTAAAGATAAAAAAGAGACTCATAGATTTCTCTGACTAGATAGAGAAAGTCGCTTACCATATTGGAAACTGGCAACTACAAAGAGAGATAACTCAGAAAAAATAAATGTAAACTCTTCAGCTAAAACTGAGTTTTATAATTAACAAGTGAGATGAGAGGAAGGCTGACTGAGCCTAAGAAGACCCCACAGAACTGTCTGCATCCTGACTTCAGTGAAGCTCACACCTACATTAACGCTGAGTTTCAGCAGCTTTCCATACATGATCAGAGTTTGTATCCTCTCATTTATTTTAGAGTTTGTGGTGTCCTTTCTCTCCTGTATGTGCATGTATAGTGTAGGCCATGCGCATTACTCTGAAGAGGGACAGGATGTAAATTCTGTGCAAGTTAGTGAATACTTTATAAATACTTTAGAATAAATGCAATGATGACTTGGAAGGGGAAACAAAGGACATTCTAGAATCTAGAAGGAATCGACATCAAAAACGACCAGGAAAGGAGTCATGGCAGAAACAGGAATGATTTACATATCCCTAAAATAGTTTTGTGATGCTAGAGGAAATTGAAACTCAGTAATTTGAACACATAGTACTATCTAGAGTATCTACCTGTTCAAGTGAGCCATAGAGTATACTTCATCATTTCGGTTCATTTAAATTGTCTTCTCTTTGCCAAGTTTTGTATTGAATTATATCATTCTAATATTGGAAAACCTTACTTTAAATGTAGGAACTTGGGTGGGCCCAACAAACTATTCAGTTAGTGTGTTTTACACATAAGTACCCAAAGGAAGGCCAGCCCACTCAGGGAACTGCCAGGTGGTTATACATATGCAAGTGATATAAAGTACACTTACACAAACCTGCTGGATTTCATCAAATAATTTTCCCTCAATTGGTTTTGACTGCATTTGGCAATTTATAGCTCATAAAGTTGGCATCCTAGAAGTACCTTTTACATGTCATTTAGAGATCAAAGTACTCAGGCCTCAGAGTTAAGTTTTTAGTTATATACCTTCAGCTTGATGATCTACCTTCCTAAATTCAGTGTACAGTTATCTGTTTCAGAGTAGGTTTGGCCTATTTGTATTTTTTACCCCTGAAAATAAAGCACAGATAATAATTTACCCTTACTGTATAAAGTCTTTAAATTACTGAAGCATGAACAACAAATAATTATTGTCATTTATTTTATACAGTTATCATACAAACTTGCAATTAAATAAGGAATTCTTACTGCCTTTCCAGACACTGTGGCAATTGCCAGGTTTCATTTCACAAAACCAGATTGGAAAAAAAAAAATCTCATTATACTGAAAAAATTAAGTCAGGGAAGAGAGTCTTCTGTATTACTCTTTTTATAGTTTTATCTTTGGCCCTGCTCTCAAGTTGAGACTATTAAAGCTTTCAACAACAAAAATTTATTTCACAAATATAGGCTTTATTTGTACAAACTAGGTTCATACTGAAAAATTTATGTCAAATATTTTCAGCCTATAAGGAATATCCTTAACTTAAAGATAAAAATTCCTCTGGGCACTCCTAGTTCACTGGTGCAGCATCTAAAGTGATGCTGCACGGAGGTGCATAATGAATGTCTTTTGATGATGCACTGACATTTCTAAGAAATGCCTTTGCCTCAAATCAATCCACTCCAACCAGCAAATGATTTGACATTCAAAGCTTCAGGAAACACTATATGAATATATTTTTCCCCATTGTACAATAAAGATTCAATCATAGAGCTGTCATAGGAAACTGAGATTCTGCCTTATGTTTTCAAATTAATCTGCCAGCCTCATTTATTTATCTTACTTGTAAAGTAACTTTTACAAGTAGAAAAGCCTTTAGATGTGTTCGTAATTCTAATAAGATCTGTATGGTCTTTTATACTGTTACAGTTAAAATACTATCAGTATCATCATAGTCAATGGATCAGGTCAACCATCTAGGCAAATATAGTTTTCTACAAAAAAAATGCCTAACCCATGTTAATGATTATCACCAGTTCCTTAAATCGTTAAACGGAACTCTTGAGCATTATGAAAAAGCTATTTTTTTTTTAAATTTACTGTAAAGAAACTCAACTGTGTAATAGCATGATGCAGAATTGGCAGTTGCAGGTCAAATGTAAAGGTAACTTTGATGTACATATTCGCCCCACTTCTCTCATATCTATCTGAAGCACAGTTAATGACTAACAGATGCTTCCCATTCTCAAAAGTGCTCGAGTGTACTGCTCCATCTCATTATCTCCAGGTTCTTGTGATTGAAACTTAAGCCCTCTGGTCATAATTTAATTAAGTCTGTATTTTAAAGCTGTATGCTCCAAATATTTAATTTCTCAAACACTATAGATGTGGCGCGATGCTGTGTCAGTGGGTCACTTACACCATGTTAGACCTTGTTCTAAGCACCTTTAATAATTTATGTCACTTGTAGTAATGCTGCAGATACAATGCTCTTAATATATCCATTTTACAAATATGGAGTTTAAGTATAAAGAAATTAAGTGATTGGTTTAAATTACATAGGAGAGCTAGGATCTGAACCAAGTAGTCTGACTATAGTGTTAATTTAGAGATTGATAAGGTCAGAGCATTCACGTAGTAAATTCCCTCATTGTGAATGCTGAGCAAGGAAGTAACAGCGCCATAATTTTATTTCTAAGTGACATCTGTAACATATAACTTATTAAAATAAAACTTGCATTTAGTGTGTATTTATTTTCTAAAGTATCTGCCAGCTGTTGTGCTATTAGATTTGAAAGACTGTATTTTATATATTGAAATTTTAGCCTATTTCTATATTCATTTTTTACACTTATATATTTTACTTAGTTTCAGCCAGTAAAAATGTGTGAAAGATAGCATTCAGAAGTATCAATTTATTTTAAACTACTCATATGCTTAGTAAGAATACAAATTCATTTTTATTGATCTAAGCGTGTCATAGTGTAGAAAAATATCTCTTAGTTCATCTTATATTTGTTTTCTTTCCCTTACAAAAGAATAAGTGTGTATAAAAGATAAATGTTTGAGTATATTGAACTTTAAAAACAATTTAGCCTGCACTGTGGGCCTGGGTAGGAAGGGATTCACCTAAACAAATAAGATATTTGAAAATTGTGCTTTTCATAAAAATTAAGTTTTATAACAAAATGAAAAGAAGTAGTATAATAAAAAATGTAAAGGATGCGACAAATACTTCTATTTCAAGAAAGGTAACAACTTTCTATGACTTGATGTATACCTACTAAGTACATTTCTTTTAGGGAAAAATTCATGTGGTAGATTCTAAAATCTGCCATATGTATTTTTTTAATTACTCATATATGGTAGCTGTAAACTAATATGATAGTATAAGTTAAAATGAATCAAGTACATCAGTTGTATTAAATGTATGAAGTTTGACCTAATTATGCAAGCATACCTAAGACATACTGATTTTGCTGAAGATTTCTTTTTACAATACAGAATTTTCATTGTATTTGGGAATTTGAAAGTTCTGGTGAAAAAAAAAGTGATATTTCTTTTTCTTGATCACATGGGTAACAGGTTTTTAAAGAAAGCTACATTATTTTTGTGGGACAAAGGAAATAATTTATCCTTATTTAAAACTGAATATATTATTAATTTCATTCAGTTTAATTTTTGAGAAGTTCATTTTAAATAGGGTAAGTGAAACAAAACTGTCAGGGCTGAGATTTATATTTTTGTAAAAAGGTATAATATTTTCCTGTGTGTGTGTGTGTGTGTGTGTGTTAGTCACTCAACTGTGTCTGACTCTTTGTGAAGCCATGGACTGCAGGCTGCCAGGCTCCTCTGTCCATGGAATTCTCCAGGCAAGAATATTGGAGTGGCTTGCATGTCCTTCTCCAGGGGATCTTACTGACCCAGGGATCAAACCTGGGTCTCCTGCTTGGCAGACTGACTCTACCATCTGAGCCACCAGGGAAGCCCCATTTTTTCCTTAAGATAATTTTAAACAAATGAATTTCTAATAATCTATAATATAAATTTATCAAGTAACTTATTAAATGCTTTATTATATGTGTTGAAAGTGGAAGTCGCTCAGTTGTGTCTGACTCTTTTGAGATCCCATGGACTATACAGTCCATGGAATTCTCCAGGCCAGAATACTGTAGTGGGTGGCCATTCTCATCTCCAGGGGATATTCCCAACCCAGGGGTAGAACCCAGGCCTCCTGCATTGCAGGCAGATTCTTAACCAGTTGAGCCACCAGGGAAGCCTAGTTTATGTTATCACAAACTGATTTCTTTGAAAATTTTCTAAAATTTTGGGTTTTGTTAGATCAAGTGGCTCAATTCATGCAGATACTGCTCTCCTGGAAGATAGAATTTAGTGTAAATTTATAAATGTATAATGAGTCCAGAAGTGGTAGTAAGGATGTCAGGGAGATATCCATCATGATGAGGAGTTAATATCTGTATCTGCATAACATTCTAATTGATGGCTCTGTCTGATGTTTGAAAAGCATTAAATTGCTGATGTACAGGTGATGGAATGCCTATTGTCAGGCTAGAAATGAAAACACTTCCTCATCACTGCAGTTGGTTTGTAAATGATTTGTAGAGAAGTGACTTTGAATGTTTGTATTAGAGGTCAGAATTAGAGATTTCACATTTTTTAGTAACTTGTGTGTGCCAAAATCTTCCTTGAGCATAAACCACAGTCTACAATCCAGTATTTTAAAAGAAAACTATTAGAGACACTCTCATTCATTAAAATGGGAGGAAAAAAAAATCTAGAAAAGTATATTGAAACAGTGTCTAAATAAATCAATAACGCATAAACTGAACTGTTAAAAGAAGTAAATAATCATATGTCAATATAAGTCAAATAAGAAAAAAAATGGATAACTGCTAGAATTTGTAGTATTTTGCAGTGTACATTAAAAAATAGATTGTGGGTTTTTTAACACCACAGTTTATTAATCACTAACATTAATCTCATAGTTTTATAAAACCACAAATCACCTGAAATGTGTCCCCAAATACCACTTTTCTCAGCCAAAAGAATGATTCAGCATTGGACATCAGCTTCCTCTTCTGTAATATGAAATAGGTTAGAATCATGGATTTTAAAGATACTTTATTTCTATTGCCTTCAGGTTTTTCCTGTTCTCTAGTAATATCTCATGCTGTTTTTTTTTTTTTTTAACCAGCTATAACAATCTCCTAACCTGTCAGTAATTATCACTAACTCCATAATCACTCCATTTCTCTGCTTGTCTTGATGTGACCAAAGAATTCAAATAATGCATTTTTTTTTTTGAATCATTGTGGAAACCAGGTCAAGCAGAAAAAGGGGAGAGGGAAGGAGGCAGAACAGAAGAGGGAGGGGGAAAAAGTCACTCCTGAAGCTGTTCTAATACATAGTATCAGTTAAGCTCCTGTGTAACAGTTGGTATGTCATGTGGCACTTTAAAAAAAAGACCCTAGTCTACACAGGGACTAACTGTAAAACAACAAGTATCATATTGTGTGTCAAGTGTATGTGCATGAGCGTATTATGCAACCTCCTCCCTTTTCCACAATGTCGTGAAGAATCATGTCTTGTCTTCTGTATTATCTAACTCATTTTATTTCTTTCAATAATGCTTGACTCTCCTCCCTCCTCTAATATAAGAAATGGCCCTTCAAACCCATACAGCCTATATGACACAAACCAGTACTTTAGGGTCACTACCTCAGTTAATTCTATTGACAGTACTATGAGGTTTATGTTACCATCATGCCCGTTTCACAAATGAAGACCCTGAGCTGCAGAGAAGGTAAGCCTTTTGCCCACGATTACCCTTTCTTAGCTTTTTCTCCAACTCAGGCTCTGTACTCCATCCTCTGTCATAGCACACCAGTCTGGGTTTATCAAGTGAGTGGTCCATGTACCATGCACTCGTATTCATCTGTGTGTTTATATATTTCACCCCCGCCTAGCTGATCTCCTCTCACACCCCTTGTCTGCCCTAGTTTAACTTCTCCCTTCTCTCTAGTGGTACTCCTCTCTTCTCTCCAGTTAGAAATAACTTGAACAGAGAGTCATTTCCCACATTTCCTGCTAGAATCCATCACCACTGAGTCTCCCTTGCATTTTTGTATTTGTTATGTGACTGACTTGTTTGTTCAAATGTCTGTTGTTCTTTTTGAATCGTTCCCTACTTGAGGAATAGGGAATCATCGTTGTTGATCTTTGTTTTCACTGCCTATCCCAGTACCTGACACATATTAGATACTCATCTTTATTGAGTCAGCTCTGGACAAGACTAAATCCTAGATGATAAGGTAGCAGATGAGAAATCTAATTGGAGTTAAAATTTTTATATTGTAAAATTAATATTTAATGGTACTGAACTATCTTAAACATTCAGGATGTTTTAATGTATATGGACATCTGCCAGCCAGGATTGAAATTGTATATACCCATAATTCTGTACATAATGCCACTCTTTCATGAAGTCTTTGTACCTTTTTCATTAGCGTTCACTTGTTCACAACTGGCCCTAAGGCATTTAGGAAGTCAGTTGTCGGCTGTGCTGTTTTTCACCCACCGCATAAGGAGATGGATGGAACTGGAGCCGATTATACAGAGTGAAGCAAGCCAGAAAGAAAAACACCAATACAGTATACTAACGCATATATATGGAATTTAGAAAGATGGGGATGATGACCCTGTATGTGAGAAAACAAAAGAGACTCAGATCTATAGAGTGAACTTTTGGACTCTGGGGGAGAGAGAGAGGGAGAGGGTGGGATGAGATGGGAGAATGGCATTGAAACATGTAAAACTAAATAAATAAGAAAAGAAAAGAAAAAAAAAAAAGAAAAAATCATAAAACATAGTGAGAGACCTTAGAATCCAGCTGGGATGCCAAATCCAATACACAGAAAATTTAAGTATAAATACTCTTAATCTGCAACCACAATACACCAGTGTGTTACTGAATACAGACTGAAGACCACTTGTAGTTAATTAGCCCAGTTATCCTAATACCACTCTGCAGGATACAGCAAACTGTCATCCAGAATGGCGTAGGGGAGAAAAGCCTCCATCTGCCACTCTGTAGCAAGGTTATGAAACTAAACCCTCCTATCCTGGCAAAAGGCTTCCTTGTTTGGATAGATGCCATCCCAGACTTTATTTAAAGTTCAGCGAGCCGGGCCAATGCATGTCACTAATCCCAGGGAACATGTTAGCTTTCTATGGAAGTGTCAAGGTTTTCCAATCATTGTGAGAGCTCATGAGTAGGCAAAACACCATATTTTACTTCTTGAATTTCAATAGAGGTGCTACTTCATTTTACTGTTCTCATTCTTACCCTGAATTAACGTTTTTAAAATGAGCTCTGGTAATGTAACTGATCCCAGGGTCTTCCCCCCATTCCCACCTCAAATTAACTTAAAAAGTCACAACATTATTGCTTCTGTTCTCAGTTTTTCTTAAAAGTGACCTTGAAAAAAAAGTTTAAGCTTTTTCTTCATTACATACATTATCTTTAATGCAGTTGTGCATTTGAGTTTTATTCTCCTGAGCTTCAGAGGAAGTGTGTGTGTGTGTGTGTGTGTGTGTGTATATTATGTTTTCTCATAGTTTTGCATTGAGTGCCTTCTGTTTTTAGTTATTGCCTTTTCTCCTTAGTAAACATCAACAGCACAGTATAGGACTATTATTTAATGATTTTCTTTAGGGAGGCTTCCCCAGTGGCTCAGCAGTAAAGACTCTGACTGCCAGTTCAGGAGATGCAAAAAATGCAGGTTTGATTCCTGGGTTGGGGAGTTCCCCTGAAAGAGGAAATGAAAACCCACTCCAATATTTTTGCCTGGAAAATCCCATGGACAGAGAAGCCTGGAGGGCTATAGTCCATGGGGTTCCAAAGAGTTGAACATGACTGAGCAAGCATGCATGCACTTATGCGTACTCAGGAATGAGGTATTTCCCCTACTCATAATCATTACAATTTTCTAAACAGCTAACTTGGATTGGGAAGATTGCCCCAGAGGAAGGCATGAGAACTCAATTTAGTATTCTTACCTGGAGAATCCCATGGACAGAGGAGACTGGCAAGCTGTAGTCCATAAGGATCTCAAAAAGTCAGACATGACTGAAGTGACTTAGAATGTGATATAGATTACTTGTTTTCACCTTGGAGGTTGTCTTTGTTGATTTATTTTCAGAAAATATACTTTTCTTATTTTCACAGGTAAAAAGATGGCCTATCAGAAGGTCAGTGCAGATCAAAGAGCTCCAGGACATTCACAGTACTTAGACAATGATGACCTCCAAGCCACTGCACTTGACTTAGAGTGGGACATGGAAAAGGAACTGGAGGAGCCTGGTTTTGACCAGTTCCAGCTAAATAGTGCTGAGAATCAGAACCTGGAAAATTCAGAGACTGCGGACCTCAATCTTGATCCCATTCAACCAGCAACTTCACCCAAAGGAAGGTTTCAGAGACTTCAAGAAGAGTCTGACTATGTGACCCATTATACAAGATCTGCACCAAAGAGCAACCCCTGCAACTTTTGCCGCCTTTTAAAAATATTTTGCATGGCAATCATTTTATTTATTTCTGGAATATTGATAGGCTATTACTCACATAAAAATTGCCCTTCAAATGCTACATCTTCAGGAACCCTTGATCTTCAGTTATACCAGGATATTCTCAAGACAATCCAAGCAGAAGATATTAAGAAGTCTTTCAGGTAGGTGTGCAAAAAATGGATGTTGGTGGGATGCATCTCTCGGGAAAGATGTCTTACAGGGAATATCCTACTGGTGGTTTCCATGGTTTAAAGTTAGTCTGGCAAGCTGAGAGACATAACTTACCAACAACCCCTTCACGGAAGGGGATGCATGGTTTCAGATTTATGATACTATAATACAAATTTATGATGCTGCTTTGATAATCAATGATAAGAACCATAACCACTGTAGAGACTAAAAGACTTGAACCACTATATTTTCTCCCTCTTGGGAAATTCCAGGTAGGGCAAATTGGTATGCAAAGATTGCTGGATGTACATGTAATAAGAACTAGTGCATTAGCCATATGATTGAAATTTTTAATGACATCAGAGTAAAATAAATGTGCTTTATGGACTGAAATAACTGTCAGGAGCTAAGGCAAGCATTGGTAGTATTTGGTTCCCTGCCTCACTGAACTTCCCAATGAGTACTTTTATTGAAACACATTGGGTTCCACGTTTCAGGCAGTTGTAAAATGTCATATCTCTTTTAAGGTAAGTCTGCCTATGACCTCTTTAGCCAGAATGTGTTATTTATAAGTTAAATGATAAAATATGTTTATCAGGCTTTAATTCTGAGTTCTTGGGAAAAGCTCCACTCAAATCATATGACAAATGGGTAAGTTAAATTTTATTGCTTATACTATCATTAACATATATGTTGAATTGTAAAGGGTTTCCTAGTTGACACATTTAGAGAGGTGAGGAACTGGAAGGGAAGATTAATTATTAGCATTCACTTGGGTCTTCCCTACTTGGTAATCCTAATCCTAAGTGAAACATATTTGTTGTGTGTAGGTAGTTGAGAGAAAGGGTCATAAGGATATTCCTTTTGGGTTACACCAACTTATTACCATCAATATGTTAGCACACATGCATTTCTAGGGATCTTCTGGGGAGCATGCCCACTGCAGATGCATCATTTAATCTATGTACGGACATATCGCACTGATGTTGGTGAAATATAATTCTGTCTGAACATCACACGACTCATGGTCATTTGTTTGCTCTGTCCTTCTATGTCTCTGTTAAATGAAGAAACTAACAATTTCCATGGTATTTCTCAATGTCAATTATTTATAGTGAATTGAGTGAAAGATACAACATTGTCTTATAATGAGTGATTGTATCAATTAGGATCCAACCACAGCAGAAAACTCCCTGAATATTTAAAAGAGAGGGCATTTAAAATAGGGAAATAATTTCAACAGAGCTGAAAAACTGAGAAACCAATGTGGGGACACTGAGACAGCCAACAGATGAACAGCAGAATGGAGTCATGACTAAACCTAGGCTGGAGAAAGAGTGAGTTGGGGAAACTCAGTGGAAGCTGGAACTTTCTGCATACACAAATGGGTTGGTGGGGGATGTAACTTCAGCCAGAGGCACCCCTGAAAGCGGAGTGAGAAGTACCGCGGCTTCTCTCTTTCTTCTGCCCTCCCAGTTATCTGTTGGTTGGCTGAACTCAGCAGGAAGGCTGTTGATTCAGTTTAGTTCAGCCACTCAGTCGTGTCCGACTCTTTGTGACCCCATGGACTGCAGCACGCCAGGCTTCCCTGTCCACCACCAACTCCCCGGAGCTTGCTTGAACTCATGTCCTTCAAGTCGGTGATGCCATCCAACCGTCTCATCCTCTGTTATCCCCAGTTCCTGCCTTCAGTCTTTCCCAGCATCAGGGTCTTTTCCAATGAGTCAATTTTTCTCATCATGTGGCCAAAGCATTGGAGCCCACGAAAATAAAGTCTGTCACTATTTCCACTGTTTCCACTTCTATCTGCCTTGAAGTGATAGGACCAGATGCCATGATCTGTTTTCTGAACGTTCAGTTTTAAGCCAACTTTTTCACTCTCCTCTTTCACTTTCATCAAGAGGCTCTTTAGTTCCTTTCCACATTCTAATATGGCTAATACTGTATCTTTTTTAATGAAAGGGAATTATTATTTCCCCTTCTTATAAGTGAAATATAGACAGAAAATTAGAAAAATATAAAGTATACACCCATAATCTTACCACTTTACTCCCATAATTTTATTCTTTCTATCTTATCCTATCAAGCAGCAAAACTGCATTATGTCGTGTATATTTTTTGACTTCTGCTGTTTATTTTTTTCCACTTACAGTATAGTGAGAACCATTTTCAAACCAATAAACACAGAATTGAATCATTACATTAAAATGTTGCTGGTATTCCCTTGTGTAGAGGACGTGAATTTATTGAGCCTGTTCTTTACAAATATCCATTTAGCTTGTACTACATTTTCATATATAAGAGTGTGTATTTAATTATTTCCTTCTGATAAATTCCTGGAAGTGATCACAGATTCAGAGAGTTTAAATTTGTTTAGTTGTTTGCTTTGTGTTACCAAATTGCTTTGTAGGAATGCCAACCTTCTAGGTCCTAGTTATTTTTTGTTTTGATGGGCCAAAAATAGTGTTGACAAACTTTTGTATCTTAATTGACAACTTGTAGTTCTTTTTTGCATGTATGAACTACTTTTATAATTTAAAAGTTTATATTTACTGAATGTTGTAGTAGTGAAATAGTCTATTACTCCATATATGGTGTCCCATCTTTCTGAATTTCATTTAGTTGATGTATTTTATTTGTTAACAAATAAAAATGAAATGAACAATAAGAAAAATTCCTAGATTTTTAAAATATCTGCATTATTTGGACAGAGGCAATATTTTTCATTATTCTCTGGCTTATTACAAGTAATTAGCCAGAATTAAGTTACACTGTGAAATGATCTTTACAAACATTAAGTAAAATGCCATATTTTCTTAGCTGCTGATTAACTCTTTAGAAGTTTAGGACATGTATAAATTATCATCAGTTATTCCTCCTCTGACCCCACAGCTCATGCCCACACACTCTGTGTGTGTGTGTGTGTGTGTGTGTGTATATGTGTGTGTGTATATATATATATATATATATTTTTGTGTGTGTGTGTGTTTGTGTGTATGTGTGTGTATATATATATGAATTTACGGTTATACTTTTAAAATGTCAGGTTTAATGATGATGCTATCAGCAGCTATTCTCTGGTCTCAAGCTGTACTTTCCAGACATATTCCTGTTCTTCCTCTGTCTTGAATTATATTTTAGCCTGTCTTGTGTGTGTATGTGTGTTTTCCTATCCTATTTTAGTATTAGAGGGAATGAGAGCAGGAAGGTTGGGAAATATGAAGAAGGCAGTAAAGCAAATGACATTTGAATTGGAGAAAAACATGTAAATGTATTTAAGCAGTGCACATAATTCAATTTATGCAAATGACAACAGAATGAATTTAACAGTAATAGAGTGATGGTTCCTAAAGAAAGTAATTAGCTATCCTATCACTGATCTCTCCAGATAGCAAATGCATATTGTCTCAAATTTAATCACAAAAGGAATACAAAGGATAAGATCTATTTAATTATCCATAATATTTTATTACTCTGGACTTTAGATAAAGCAACTGCTTCACTCAGTTTCTCAGTGTTATGTAGAGGGACATTAATTCCCTTAACTGACTAGCTCAACTCACAGATGAAAGCTCATGCCTTTTACAATCCTTACGCATTTGGCAGAAGCAAGAGCAGCACCCACCAAGAGGATGAATGAAGATTATTGATTTAATCCTAAGCAACTTTTGAGGGTGTTCATGTGCCTCAGTGAAAGCCTGAGTACTAACTACTGGACTTTCAGGGAATCCCTATAATCCCCTTTTTTGATCTCCTACCAGTTGAGTTCTTTCTCTCTTTCCCTGCAACAATCAGTACTTTCTGTCGACATAAACCACCTTTTTATCTTACAGGAGAGAAAGAACTATGAGTCTGGCCCAGTCCTTGGGTCATAGTACATGGTCACTCCATAAATCTTTATTGCAGGAGACAATGTACTCAAAATAATAGACCTTTTTATAAAGCCTTGACTTCTATGTGTATGATCATTTTTTGAAAGAAAAGAACATATACTTTTGGATCTTTATGTATATTACTGAAATTCAAAATTATGTATATATGTATATCAGTTCAGTCGCTCAGTCATGGCCGACTCTTTGCGACCCCATGAATTGCAGCACGCCAGGCCTCCCTGTCCATCACCATCTCCCGGAGTTCACTCAGACTCATGTCCATCGAGTCTGTGATGCCATCCAGCCATCTCATCCTCGGTCGTCCCCTTCTCCTCCTGCCCCCAATCCCTCCCAGCATCAGAGTCTTTTCCAATGAGTCAACTCTTCGCATGAGGTGGCCAAAGTACTGGAGTTTCAGCTTTAGCATCCTTCCTTCCAAAGAATGCCCAGGACTGATCTCCTTCAGAATGGACTGGTTGGATCTCCTTGCAGTCCAAGGGACAATCGAGTCTTCTCCAACACCACAGTTCAAAAGCATCAATTCTTCTGCACTCAGCCTTCTTCACAGTCCAACTCTCACATCCATACTTGACCACAGGAAAAACCATAGCCTTGACTAGACGGACCTTAGTCGGCAAAGTAATGCCTCTGGTTATGAATATACTATCTAAGTTGGTCATAACTTTTCTTCCAAAAAGTAAGCGTCTTTTAATTTCATGGCTGCAGCCCCAAACCAAAGTCTGACACTGTTTCCACTGTTTACCCATCTATTTCCCATGAAGTGATGGGACCAGATGCCATGATCTTCGTTTTCTGAATGTTGAGCTTTAAGCCAACTTTTCATTCTCCTCTTTCACTTTCATTAAGAGGCTTTTTAGTTCCTTTTCACTTTCTGCCATAAGGGTGGTGTCATCTGCATATCTGAGCTTATTGATATTTCTCCCGGCAATCTTGATTCCAGCTTGGGCTTCTTCCAGCCCAGCATTTCTCATGATGTACTCTACATATAAGTTAAATAAGCTGGGTGACAATATATAGCCTTGACGTACTCTTTTTCCTATTTGGAACCAGTCTGTTGTTCCATGTCCAGTTCTAACTGTTGCTTCCTGACCTGCATACAGGTTTGTCAAGAGGCAGGTCAGGTGGTCTGCTATTCCCATCTCTTTCAGAATTTTCCACAGTTTATTGTGATCCACACAGTCAAAGGCTTTGGCATAGTCAATAAAGCAGAAATAGATGTTTTTCTGGAACTCTCTTGCTTTTTCCATGATCCAGTTGATGTTGGCAATTTGATCTCTGGTTCCTCTGCCTTTTCTAAAACCAGCTTGAACAACAAGTCTTTGACTTTTTAATGTATATACATTTTATAGAATATGTTAAAAAGTTGATTTTAAGGGTAGCTGATTTTCTTTTCTCTACTGAAAACACATGCTGTGTGTCTGCTGTATTCCAAGCAGTCTGTCAATCACTCAACAGTTTTTAATGAAATTGTGTTTAATCTAGAGAGCATTTCCATTCTATAAAGAAGAGATGAAAGTACACATTGCACAGAAAGATATTTCTATGATCACAGGTTTGGTGGAGGGGCAAAGTAGATTCCCTCACAGATCTTTTTGTGCTCTGCAGTGTAAGGAATGGGTTGTCTCAGGCTAAGCCCAGTTCAGCTAGAAGTCATGCTTTCTTCCTTTTTAATGGTGAAGTAGAATCAAAGGATTCTCCCTCTACCCTCTCTCCTTCTCTCAATCCCATCCCTTATCTCTTTCCCTCTTCCTGCTCCCTATACACTCCACACTCAATTATTTTATATTCGAAGTTACATACTACAATTAGGGTACTTACTTTCCTAGTAAGCAAATTTTCTTTATCTTTTCCAGTAAATCTGTCTCTGCTGTGAAACACCAGGAATGAATTAGTTTGTTAAGGATCAAGATAAAGGAATTCTTAGTTTTTCAATTTGATTTTTTCTTAATGGGAGGAATGTATTTTACATAAAGATAGGACTCTTTTTCAGTGATGGTCAGTGAAATATTTTTGTCATATATATCAAAATCATCTGTGCTTACTGGCTGCCTATCCTGAAAATTGCTCAACCTTAAGGCTTATCACATTTTTTCTTATATCTTTCCTACATTGACTATAATAGGCTTTTTCATCCATTCACTTCTTGATCTTATTCATTCCAAAAAAAGGAACAAGATCAGTCAGATATAGTACAAGGGAAAAATAAACGTTTTCCTCTGAGGATAAAGTATGTCAGTTTCCTGTGGATTCACTTGACTTCCTGACACTCTTGCAATAGAAAAGTTGGTAATGATCACATTCAATGGAGTGAAGTATGGTTAAACACGGAAAGGTTGGGAACTGATTACACATTTCTCTCTTTCATGTCCCTTTTTAATGTCAATAAAACAAGATTGAAATAACCTACATGGATGGCCCCTTGAGACTTGCAATTTGAAAATCTCAATCCATGCTTCAGAAATTAAGCAATATATTTGACAATTGCAGCTAAAAACATTAATCCCGTAATCTCATCAGGGTAATTTATAGGAGAAATTTAAAGTAGGTAATTTAAAAGAGGTAATTTTGTCAACTGGTTCCAAATTGGGAAAGGAGTACATCAAGGCTGTATATTGTCGCCCTGCTTATTTAACTTATATGCAGAGTACATAATGCAAAATGCTGGGCTGGATGAATCAAAGCTGAAATCGAGATTGCCAGGAGAAATATCAATAACCTCAATTATACAGATGATACCACCCTATGGCAGAAGAACTAAGAGCTTCTTGATGAAAGTGAAAGAGGAGAGTGAAAAAGTTGGCTTAAAACTCAACATTCAGAAAACTAAGTTCATGACTTCTGCTCCCATCACTTAATGGCAAATAGATGGGGAAACAATGGAAACAGTGACAGACCTATTTTGGGGGCTCCAAAATCACTGAAGATGGTGACTGCAGCCATGAAATTAAAGATGTTTGCTCCTTGGAAGAAAAGATATGACAAACAAAGGTCCGTCTAGTAAAGGCTATGGTTTTTCCAGTGGTCATGTATGGATGTGAGAGTTGGACTATAAAGAAAGCTGAGCACCGAAGAATTGATGCTTTTGAACTGTGGTGTTGGAGAAAACTCTTGAGAGTTCCTTGGACTGCAAGGAGATCCAACCAGTCCATCCTAAAGTAGATCAGTCCTGAGTGTTCTTTGGAAGGACTGATGTTGAACTGAAACTCCAATACTTTGGCCACCTGATGTGAAGAGCTGACTTACTTGAAAATAACCTGATGCTGGGAAAGACTGAGGGCAGGAGGAGAAGAGGACAACAGAGGATGAGATGGTTGGATGGCATCACTGACTCGATGGACGTGGGTTTGGGTGGACTCTGGGAGTTGGTGATGGACAGGGAGGCCTGGCATGCTGTGGTTCATGGGTCTCAGAGTCAGATACGACTGAGTGACTGAGATGAACTGAACTGAACCAAGACAGCATATTAAAAAGCAGAGACGTTGCTTTGCCAGTAATGGTCCATCTAGTCAAAGCTTTGGTTTTTCCAGTAGTCATGTATGGATGTGAGAGTTGGACTATAAAGGAAGCTGAGTGCTGAAGAACTGATGCTTCTGAACTGTGGTGTTGAAGAAGACTTTTGAGAGTCCCTTGGAGTTCAAGGAGTTCCAACCAGTCCATCCTGAAGGAGATCAGTCCTGGGTGTTCATTGGAGGGACTGACATTTAAGCTGAAAGTCAGTACTTCGGCCACCTGATGTGAAGAACTGACTCACTGGAAAAGACCTTGATGCTGAGAAAGATTGAAGGCAGAAAGAGAAGGGGATGACAGAGGATGAGATGATTGTATGGCATCACTGACTTGATGGACATGAATTTAAGTAAGCTTGGGTAGTTGGTGATGGACAGCCTGGTGTGCTGCTGTCCACTGGGGTCGCAAAGAGTTGGACATGACTGAGCAACTGAAGTGAACTGAATTTTGTAAACATTGCATATTTTATTGCAGTCACCTAAATTTTTTTAAATGGATATTTCTAGCTGATGGGAGAGAAAGTAAAGTTGGTTGGTAATACAGATATTTAAAAATGGATGATGAAAGCTTCCTCTCCACTGACCCTATCTTGGGAAACTAACAAAATGGATAGATGAATTTCTTTCCCAAATGTTAGATGTTTATATAACTACAGTTTGATGGTTATTTTTATATATCAACTTGGCTAGGCCACAGTGCACAGATGTTTGGTCAAACATTATTGTAGATATTTCTGTGAAAGTGTTTTGTTTTGTTTTAAATGATATTAACATCTAAATCAGTAGCCTTTGAGTAAAACAGATTATCTTTAATAATGTGGATGGGTTTCAACCAATCAGTTGAAGGCCTTAATAGAAAAACACTGACCTCTTTGGAAGAAGAGGGAATTCTACCATCACACTGACTACTTTTGAACTTTAACTGCAATGCTTCTCTGAGTCTCCAGCCTACTGGTCTACCCTATAAATTTTGAGCTTGCCAAGCTTCCACAATTGCATAAGCTGACTTCTTAAAATAGATATCTCCCTCCTTCCCTCCCTCCTCTTCCCTTTCCCTGTCTCTCTCCCTCTATATATATATACACACATACATACATACATCCTTGTCCTCTTTCTCTGGAGAATCCTAACTAGTAATACATGCAGATTTAGGAAACTTAAGTAAACCAATGCAATTTGGCTGGGTATTTTTCACTTTAGAATAATTTAGTCAGTCTTTAGTATTAAACTGAATAATATGGAAAATTGAATTTTTTCATAGCTTATGATCATTATCATACTCATTAATCTGAGATCTTATTTTTAATAATGTAATAATAAAGTTATAGGATAGAATTTGAAATTACATTCTAAGTATCTACCAAGTATTTAAAATATTTTTTAAATGCTTTATTTTCTCAATTTATTAAATTTGGTGGTATCAAAATGTAGTCAACTCCCAAAGCAAAAATGCATCTTACAAATTTTACAAAGAGTCATTCTTATCTGGGAAAAAATGGCATTGAAATTCCCTTCCCTTTCATTATAACCAGAGCAAATATATTAAATTTTATATGCCTGATTTGGGAAATCAGTTTCTGTCTTCGATAACTGATTGTGTGTTATAGCTGGGTCCTTTACAAATGAAGTGCACTTCTATTGCTTAAAAATTGCTTTCCTGTGCAACATGATGTAGTGATGAATTAAATCCAAATGAGTCTTATATTCATAGTGTCATAATATGTAACTCGTCCCCTGTGGAACTTTTTTTTTTTATTATCTCATACAAGGCAAGCTAATGTCTTCCTCTCATGACTCACTTCTCAGAAGGGTGTGCAACTTTCAGTATTAGAAATAAGGAAAACTATAATTTGAGATCAAATTACCTTTTTATAAACTCTTTAAATCACAGAGAACATGTTATCATGTCCCCAAATATGCAAATCAAACTCTGATAGAACAAGAAACAAAAGAAGTCATTCTGATTCTGTGGAGTACATTTCTATCTGTGAGAGAAAAATGAAACTGAACATTTTTCTTTGAAGAAAAATGTGTGCAGGTGGTTTTTACCTTCAATAAAAATAAAATCAGTGTGGGTGTTTTCTCTCTATTTCTTCACTCAAGTTTCATCATATTAACTCTATTCTGTAGGGAACAACTTGTAAGATCAGCTTGTACCAATATTGTAGTTGAAGCTGCTACACATATTTTAAAGTTCTAATTTATTAGCCTGATAACTTTTGTAATTTGATGAAACATCAGAAATTATGTTATAGCTGCCTTCAGTGTGTCTGGGTGTCAGAATTTAACTCGTTATTTCAGAATACTCTTGCTATTTACATGAGCAAAGCACAATGGAAGAGAAATGTTTGTTTCAGTCCAGAGGGGCAGCCAAGATATTAATAAACTGTATCAGAATATCATAGGCTCTGCTACTCCTTGTGACTTCCTGTGGGTTTTTCCCTTGGCCAAACCCTTACAGATTTTTTTCTGCATCTTGGTCTTGTGAGCCATGGCTAGGTGTGAGTCACTTGCTGCTGCCACGCCACATAATAGAGATCTGAGCCTTCCTTCTGCCATTCTTATTTAGAGAAACTAAATTCCCATTCAATCTGTTTGTCCTGGTTCAAACTTTAAAATTATGTTTCAAAGACTTTAAATTATACACAAAGGTAAGCACATGATCTATTTATATAGAAAAGTGCTAATGAGTTAGAAGCACTGTCGAAGCTATACACTGTTATAGGGAAAGGAGACACTTTGCCTTTCTAATTTAAGGGTTTGTATTGTTCTAATCAAATTTATATTCCATTAAGAAATTACACCTGATGGGCTACCATCAAAATCTTATTCAAGGTGCCTTTTAACATCACTGCATTTCTTTATGCATGTATTTATTTAATAACTATTTCTTATGGGCCTACTGTGTGCTGGGTTAGCACCAAAATGATGAACAAGACTACAGGATACCTGCATTTATAGTGTTTATGTTCCCACTGGCCAGAGGGAACCAATGGAAACATAGTTGTTCAGTCAACTAAGTATAATGACACAAAATGATGCATTGTAGTCAGTAAGAAGGGAAGGAGGGAGAGACTGACTAATTTGCAGAGGTTTCTAGGGGTTAATTTTGAATGAAGTGGTCCATTCAGTTTCAAGTGGACACTTGCTGTGTTCCTGGAGGATGGGCTAGGCCAGTTCCTCTGGACCTTTACCCTGGGATGCCCATGGGACTATAGATTGCTTAGCAAATTTTTGGTGGAGCCTGTCTATCCTCCTTGCTCCCATGGAACTCTTTTCCCTGCTGACTTATTTGCTTTTTACCACCATCTTTGCAAATAAACAACAACAAAAAATATAAAACTAACCCACTTGTAAAGAGTGAGTTCAGTAGGAAGCAGCAAATGGGAGGAGATGGTGACTTCTGATGACCCTTAAATTTCTATTTAGTTGCAATATCCAACTCAGAATTTAATTCTTCTAAATAAGAACCACTGCTCCATTGCTGTGTCTCCTTAAAGTTATTGAAGAAAGGGTAACTTACTTAAGGTTCTGCTTTTCTTCTCCAAATAGCCTCATTTCTAAGGACTGCCTCATTACTCATGGTTGTTTCTGTTTAGTTTTTTTTTACACTAACTCCACATTATACAATAAGTAAAATCTTTCTTACAGTTGTCTTATTCTGAGATGATCATTCTAAGAATGATTTGTTAACCATGAATTCCTTAGATGTTAGTTCTTGTTTAATCAGTTATAATCTTTTGAAAGAGTTGCAGTTTGCTAATTATATGTAATTATGGTCTGACACTCAGTGGTGCATGTTAGCTGTTTAAGGCTGCAGGCAGTATCAGTGAGAGTGCTGCTTTACAGACAAGACAATTAAAATATATTGAAGTGAATTTTCTTAACATCTATATATGTTGCAACTGAGTCCTTCATATGAACAGGAACAGGGTATCAGAAGGTGTCCTATTCTAGTATTTTTTGGTGGAAAAATGTGACCCTTTTGGCAGGAAATGTCCAGAAGAAATCGGGACCAGAGGATTTGAAAAGTCTCAAGGTGTGGGTTCTCAGAACTGAGAAAGTAGCACTTTGGAGTAACCACAAATATAGAGAAGATAGTGATTGCTGCTAGCTGTGTTCATGCTAGAAATAAAAATCTTTTCCTCTGCTGGGAATAGGGGCAAAAGGAATGACAGATAGTATTGGTATTAAGTATTGCTACAATAATAGTTGAGAAAAAACTCCTGGAGATGGTGAAGGACAGGGAAGCCTGGCTTGCTGTAGTACATGGGGTTGCAAAGGGTCAGACACAACTTAGCAACTGAACAACAACAACCATCATTAATCAGGAAAAAGAAATTTGGCCATTGGGAGGATGCCACTTGAAAAATAATTTGCTGACTGGTTGGAGGAGAAGCTGTGAAAATGACACAGAATGACCAAAAAAAAAAGAAAAGAAACTAGACAGCAATTTGAAGTAAGAGAAACAAGATGACAATCACTAACAAAACAAATTAAGTTTTCCTTCTGCCGGCTAGATTAAGAGAAGGTTTCTAAATTAGAAACCTGGGTTATAAAATAACCCCGGAAAGAAATACGACCATGAGAAACTAGACTACAAAATTCTTAGAAGGGAAGAGAAGAGGCTACAGTGGAAGTTAACGGGAGAAAGAGGCAACAACAGAGACTTTGAGAAATGGCGGCTCAGCTGTTCTGATCCAAGAAAGCTTGGCTCCTATATTCTGTGTTGGCTGTGTACAAGTCCTGGGAAGAAGATGAAGAGTCATCCACAGAAAATGTATCCAGCCTGGGTGGAAGTGAAGTGAGCATCTGAAGAGGAACGTAGAGAGAGCTGCAAAACTTAGCAGCAAACCAAACATACTTCTAGGTCTCATTTGGCCTTGACATATTACCCAGGATTTTCCAGAATCTATATCTAGGCTGCACACTCAATGTTGATAGAGGTCATGCAGTATTTTTCTGCAGATGAAACTATTTAACACAAATTTGTCATAGGAGTATGTATGTCTCGTGTTTCTGAAATCAAAATGACACAAAATAGGAATATGCACCTAGAGCTACTGTTGAATTCAATACTGACTCATGCTCCAGTATCAACCTTGATTCTTTGTAGGCAGGTACTAATAGTTTATTTGGGAAAAGAATAAAGACTTGGGTTTCCATCTGCTTCTGAGTTAGTTTACCTTGAAGCAGTTTCTCACAACTCAGCTGTTGTCCACAGATAACTTTAGCACAGGTCACTCCTGGGACATGTAGACTCAGGAGTCTCATGATTCAGTGCTACCAACTTCTGCAGTCAGGCAGTTGAGAAAAGGTAAATTGGGAGCATTCCAACATGTTCTCTGTGGTGCCAATACTGCATTTCTGTAACATCCATACCACTGAAGACATGAAGTCAGGGGGATTTATAGCACAACAATGCAAACAACTTGGAAATGGATTTAGAATCAGTCTGCATGGGATCAAATCCCAGCTCTACTATATTCAGCTGTATGATCTTGAGGAATTTCTTAAACTTATGATAACACAGTTTTCCTCATTTATAAAATGTAGGTGATAGTTGTCCCATTTTCATATCATTTAAGTTCAGTAGCTCCATCATGTCCGACTCTTCGCGACCCCATGGACTGCAGCACACCAGGCCTCCCTGTCCACCAACTCCTGAAGTTTACTCAAACTCATATCCATCAAGTTGGTGATGCCATCCAACCATCTCATCCTCTGTCATCCCCTTCTCATCCTGCCTTCAATCTTTCCCAGCAAAAGGGTCTTTTCAAATGAGTCAGCTCTTTGCATCAGATGGCCAAAGTATTGGAGTTTCAGCTTCAACATCAGTCCCTCCAGTGAATATTCAGGACTGATTTCCTTTAGGATGGACTGGTTGGATCTCCTTGCAGTCCAAGGGACTCTCAAGAGTCTTCTTCAACTTCTTCAGCTCAAAAGCATCAATTCTTCAGTGCTTAGCTTTCTTTATAGTCCAACTCTCACATCCATACATGACCACTGGAAAAACCATAGCCTTGGCTAGACGGACCTTTGTTGGCAAAGTAATGTCTTTTCTTTTTAATATGCTGTCTAGGTTGGTCATAACTTTTCTTCCAAGGAGTAAGCGTCTTTTAATTTAATGACTGCACTCACCATCTGCAGTGCTTTTAAAGCAATATAAAAAAGTACTTAGGGATTAGCATGTAAAACACATATTTTTAATTTGTTTTAAATTTTTTTGGGCTGCATTAGATTTTAGCTGAAGCATGTGGGCTTGTGGTAAATGGGGTCCAAAGTTCAGAGATTGAGGTACTCAGGCTTAGTTGCCCCATGGCCTGTGGGATCTTGGTTCCTCCACCAGGAATTGAACTGTGTCCCCTGCATTGGAAGGCAGATTCTTAACCACTGAATCACCAGGGACATCCCTAAAACACAATATCATATTTTTTATTGCTGTTATTTTGTTAGTAAAAGGTCTTCATCCATTCTCCAGTGGTAATTTCTCATTGATCACCATCCTTCACAGGCTGTTTTTTTTGGGAGTGTAGCCCAATCTGTGTCTGTTCTCTACTTCTCTCCTCTTCTGGTCAACTTGATGTTCATGTTCATGTTATTTATCTTTTTTCTTCTTCCAAGTCATGCCCGTCAGTCTCACCTTTGATATTTTAAGTATTTCATCCAAGAATTTCAGTGTCAGCCAAAATAATGAATACTGTATGAAGTGCCTGATCATATATGTTAATAAAACTTATTCCACCTTAGAAATAAAATATCTTGGCTCTCAACAGGGAAAAGTCCAGCCTCACCACATTCTTTAGGATGACAGCAGTAGGCAGAGAAGAAGCAGCAGCAGCCCATTTTTGTTAAAAATAAAATACTGTAAAGAGTGAATAAGTAAGGATAATCTCATGAGGAATTTTGGAGCAGAGTTGGTTAGAAGTTGGTTCTGATATAGTGATAAATTATCAATGATTTCTGAGTAGGAGAATACAAGTCCAAAAGTATCTTTTCTTATGATCACTTTCTGAAGCACAGGTTAGACACAGGAAGGGACTGGAAATAAGAAGGACAGTGCAGAGATGGTTATAGGTGTCACTTTCACAGTAAATACTTAATGTTCATCAGGTGCATAATCAATGAGCTATGGGTTGGTGGAGCATCAGTGAAGAGGTATACAAGTGCTAAAATGCTGAAGTGAGAGCCATGATATACAAATCTGATTTTATATCTCCTGTCCAACGTTGATACAAACTAAAATTCTCAGGCTTTGAGGCTAAAACCTCTGTATCAGTTCTTTTTGCCAAGACTTCTTGCCATGTCTCAGGTTTTACTGAGCTACCAAGCGAACACATCAGTCAGGATTTGTTGCATGGCAACTTGCAGAAGACATGAGACCCCTGGATCAAAGATGAATGATTGTTTATTATAGCATAGTGAGCAGCCTAAGCATTATGCTTGCATGAGTTCTTTGAGAACAGCTTCCCACAGGGTGATGAAAAGAGGGTTAGTGGACACCAGAACATGATGTGGTTGCATCATAGAAGAGAAACCTGTTCAAGGATCCCAGATCCTTTATACTGGAGAGTAGTCACATGTGTGAAGTAAACACTATATTTTATCTTAACAAAGCTGTGAATGGGCCTGACTTTTTCTCTGGGAGAAACACTATATCTTCCAAGGCTGTTTGCTGTATACATGCCCCTGGAAGATAATTCTGAGTAAACGCAGTATGTGCCTTTTCTCATAAGATGCACAGAAATGTGAAAGCTTCATCATTGACTCAGAGTTTTCAGGCTTTAGTAAGTTGTCTGGGCTTCCCCGGTGGCTCAGACAGTAAAAAGAATCTGCCTGCAATGTGGGAGACCTGGGTTTGATCCCTGCATTCAGAAGATCCCCTGGAGGAGGTATATGGCAACCCACTCCAGTGTTCTTGCCTAGAGAATCCCCATGGACAGAGGTGCCTGGTGGGCTACAGTGCATTGGGTCACAGAGAGTCAAACACGACTGAGCAACTAAGCACACAGTAAGTCACCTGGATATATTAAACATCTGTTTTGTACAGTAGGTAGGAACGGAATTCTCAGAGGAATATAATGTAGTTTCTGATTGCAAAGAGCTTGAAGTCTTGGTGAAGGATAAAGAGAAAAATATGTCCCAGTAGAAGCTGACTGTTATAATTGCAGTAAAACAGATATAGACAAAGTGCCATTAGGAGAAGAAAGATTCTCATTAGAGGAGTGTTAAATCACACAGGTGTGGCAGTAGTTCTTTTCAACAGTTGAATTTAGCTTCACAGCTAAAATAAACTCTGATAAATAAACTCAGATAAATCAAACTAAACCTGAGAGAGAACCCAGGCAGTCTGGAGGGGTTATGGATATGGCTAGATGGAAATAGGATTTTGACAGAGTACTCTCCTTAGTCTATGGGCTTCCTGTTACTATTAGACCAAAGTGAATCTAACTAATTTATATTTCACTGTTCTCAATGGATATTTATTTTATAAAGGCATACTAACATGTAAGTGTTAATACTCTTAGATTTACTTCAGGCATTGAAAAACTAACTAGCTATGCTTTATGATACTCTGATGGGGCATTACTAATCATGTGGCAATTAAACACAGGAAAGCAGAATGTTAGAACTTAGTAGACTTTGTTGGAATGTCACAACAGTGCACTGGAATTTAGAAATTCTTAGAATGAAAAAGTCTGCCTAAAATTGGAGAAGATTTTGACGTTATTCACTATGTGGTGTTTGGAGAGGCAGGAGGCTTAGACTAATTTTAATATACAAACAATGAGATAATCTCAAAGCAGATGTATATGGCCATAGTAGTAATTCATTTCAACCCATTCAAATCAGAAAACTTTTCATAGTTGTCCTTTCTTTTTAATAATTAATCAGAGACACACTGATCTGTGTCTCTTCCCAAACTTTTATAATAAAATAAAATGGGTTCTTGAAGTTAAAGCATCTATAAATAGGTTTAAATGGAAAATAACAATGCTAAAATGTCTTTGAATAATTAGTAAAATGAATCTATGTCCACTTATTTAGACAGTCATCATATGTATTACATATTGCAGACATAAATACCTACTTCTCCATTAGTTCTTGAAATTAACTCTGATTCCCACTTAGAGGGTTTAAGCTGTTAACAGGAGTGCTTGCCTGATCTCTGAGAGCCTGAGCAAACAACAAACAAAAGCTTGTTGAGGTAGTATTGGAATCCAGTTTGTTGTGTGTGGGGTGGTGGTGGTGGTGGTGTGTTTCCAATTAAACCTTATTATAGATGTTACATGGAGAAGGCAATGGCACCCCACTCCAGTATTCTTGCCTGGAAAATCCCATGGATGGAGGAGTCTGGTAGGCTGCAGTCCTTGGGGTCACACAGACTTGGACATGACTAAAGCAACTTAGCAGCAGCAGCAGCAGCAGCATAGATGTCACAGAGGTTGGGTATAGTTTCTTGACATACTGGTACCAAGATCTATTTAAGACCTGTGGTGACTAGTGTATAAACTTGGCTTTATTTTTGTTTAAATGAAAGGTGGTAATAAAATACTTTTTGCAAGTTATACATAAAACTTTGAGCATTTGCAAATAGCACATAACATGCTTGTCTTAATACTTTCATACCAAGTCTATAAGAAGGGTTAGCATAAAAATGAATATATACTTTTAGGTAGCAAAGAAAAAAAATCTTCTATATTTGATTTTAAAAATGATTCACTTAGTATTTGGTAGAAATATGGGTTGTAAGAATCTCAGAGTCTTTAAGTGAGGGAGTGATAATAGATATTACTCCTCTGATAAGATACTCACTTTGCTTCTCCAGTGTCAGATTTAAGAATTTCAACATTCTGAGTAGCTCAAAATGTCCTCTCAGATATTGACAGTGGTCATGGAGAGATCATAGAACTAAAATGAATTGTCTGTCTGCTTTGTGTGTCAATAATGAATTACGCTAGTGGGGCTTGTATTATCAAAAAAAAAGTACATAAAGCATAAGAATAACAAAACTAGTCTTGGAAACAACACATTAGCACTTTGTAATCACCAAATGATGTGTTTTAATGACAACAGTATGCAGAAGTGGTAAACAAACCATCAAGTTGTGAATAGACTAGTCAGCATAAGGTACAGTGGTGCCATACACAGTAGAACTATGACTTATCCAGCTGTCTTTTTTATTCAATATGCTATAATGTCTAAATCAAAGTTTGTAATGCATTTTTAAAAATGCAAGTTATAAAAATCTGCAATAGGGTTCTGGACCAGTGAGCACTGTCAGGATAGATTACAGTTTTGCACAGTCTCTGCTATAACAATATCATGATGAATGGAGAATGACACGAGTTACCCACTAATTTCCTAAGATTATTGCCTTGATGATATTGATTCTTCCTGTGGATGCTTAGACTCAGATTATAGCATACATACAGAGATATAACCAGTTTTGTAAAGTATGCTTTTAATATAGCCTAATTTTTACTTTCCTAACTAAGATGTGCTGGTCATTAGCTATCAAGAAAATAAATTATTACATATTATAACACTTAAGGCTATCCATATTTTAAAACTTTTTATTTTCTATCAATTTAATAATAAACTCAAATTCTTAAATTGTATGCATACATGCATTCCGTGGACATTGTTAAGTATCTGTTTACACTACAGGTGATATCAGTTCAGTTTAGTTCAGTCGCTCAGTCGTGTCTGACTCTTTGCAACCCCATGAACTGCAGCACGCCAGGCCTCCCTGTCCACCACCAACTCCCAGAGTTCACTCAAATTTATGTCCATCGAGTCAGTGATGCCATCCAGCCATCTCATCCTCTGTCATCCCCTTCTCCTCCTGCCCCCAATCCCTCCCAGGATCAGAGTCTTTTCCAATGAGTCAACTCTTTGCATCAGGTGGCCAAAGTACTGGAGTTT
>SJYQ01000081.1:451829-468984 GCA_006410935.1 Redunca redunca
ACTCTCAAGAGTCTTCTCCAATACCACAGTTCAAAAGCATCAATTCTTCGGCGCTCAGCCTTCTTCACAGTCCAACCATCACATCCATACATGACCACTGGAAAAACTATAGCCTTGACTAGACGGACCTTAGTCGGCAAAGTAATGTCTCTGCTTTTGACTATGCTGTCTAGGTTGCTCATAACTTTTCTTTCAAGGAGTAAGTGTCTTTTAATTTCATGGCTGCAGTCACCATCTGCAGTGATTTTGGAGCCCCCCAAAATAAAGTCTGACACTGTTTCCACTATTTCCCCATCGTTTCCCATGAAGTGATGGGACCAGATGCCATGATCTTAGTTTTCTGAATGTTGAGCTCTAGGCCAACTTTTTCACTCTCTCCTTTCACTTTCATTAAGAGGCTTTTTAGTTCCTCTTCACTTTCTGCCATAAGGGTGGTGTCATCTGCATATCTGAGGTTATTGGGCATGGGAAAATTTTAAATATATAAAGTAAACTTCCTGGTTTCAAAAAGCTCAGACTATTAAGAGGTAGGACGTAGGAGTGTTTGAAATGATATAATTTGAATAAAGTATGAAATAACTAAGAATTATGAAAATATCTAGGTAAGAACTAATAACAAGGTTTTCAAGAACAGGGATAGTGTCAAAAAGGGAGTGGGTTAGAAGGTTTCTAGGCAGAGCAAGGTAAAAAGAGAGTTCAAACTGCAGAATTATATTGAGTACTTATAAATGGCCTTTAGTTCTCTGTGGCTGAATTGTAGGTTATGTGGAGGTAAGGTGATTTGAAAAAGAAGGGGAGAGTTATGTGGGAAAGGAAAGGGAGGAGAGAGGATAGAGGAGGAGCAGAGAGAGATACAGATACAGGTCACGTATTGTGAAGGACCTTTTATAGCACCTTAAAATGCTTTTGGCTTGTTTTGGTTTATTTTTAACAATACAGTAGAGGAGATACTTAATGAGATAAGTACTTTAAAACAAAACCAGGAAACAATATTAAGGATAGATTACATGAGGAAAAAGTGGAATGAGGTTAAGCAGATAGGAAGCTGTTGCAAGAATTCAAATTATTGCTCAATCTTTTCAGATTTCCTTTCCTGATTCTGAGGAAAATATAGTTTTAGGTTAGAAAGTATCTGTTTTCTTTCTTTTTTTTAATAATTTTTATTTTTACTTTGGTTTACTTTACATTACTGTATTGGTTTTGCCAAACATTGACATTAATTCACCACGAGTGTACATGCGTTCCCAAACACAAATCCTTTTCATGCAATCACATAAAAACCCTTTCCAGGGTGCCAATTTTAAGTGAAGCCCAATGCTATGGACTTACATATACATCATATATTTTTACAACTCCTGTTAAATGCATTTTTTTCTGGCATTGAAAACATAAAAATCCATCAAAACAAATCCTCTGAAAGATATGGATTTCTAAACAGTGTTTGTGGAAGCCTCAGGTCTTCTTTCTTTCCCAGTTTATTCATTTGGGACTCGTTGTTTAAACAAAAAACTATCTTACATAAAAGGACTTGTATTGTTCCACTAAAAAGCTAGTATTCATGCAGTTCTAACTGAAATGACAAGAGTGAAGGCCATTAAAAAGGAATGCTTGAAATTGATCAGAGATAATGAAATTGCATTAGTCCAAGTATTAATCAATTTTAATAATTGTGTGTTACAATGGTCATGCAATAAAAAGGCTGTTATTTTCAATTTAGTTCACTTAAGCTATGTCTGCACGATTGTAACACAGCTAGTTGAAAAGTGTAGCTGTTTTTGATACCCGTGCAAGAATCTGTTTGATTGTTGATTCTTTTTTTCTCTTTGCAAGTTCCAAACAAATTCTACTTTGGCTAGCTAGTTGATCAGACTGTTCACACCAACTCTTATTTTGCTATTATATAGATATAACCTTAAAAATTAGTTTTCAAAGAGTAAGACTATTCTGGGCTAATAAAAAACCAGTCATCTAACAAAGGTGCCTTGATTCATAAGTGTTTTAGAAAGCTATAAATTAATTCACTAAAAGAATTATTGATGGAGTTGTAGACAGTATGTGTTTTTTCTGATAGTCCCTTTTCTGCCTCAACTTTTTAGATGGTATCCAACATTCTCAAATGGTTATTAAGAATTATTTCCAGTTTAGGTTAATATTTTCTCTGATCCTGCCTTAAGTAAAAAGATTGAGCCTGTTCACATAGGTCAACAAAGAGAAATTTGCCCAAGACCATTCTTGAGGATCTGGCTAAATGCTCATAGAAATATGCAGGTATATTAGTGATGGCTCGTTATCACTCTCTCTCTCTCTACATATATACATACACTAACTTGTCTTAGGTTCTTTAACTTTGCATTTGAACAAAGAATTGACATGTAGGCAACTTCCTGATGATACATTCATGCTTATTTTACCACTGTCCTTGGTTATTTCTTGGCTTCCAAAGTGAGAATTAGAAGCTTCATAACTAGAGCTTGGGGAAAACTGAAGAATAGGGAGAGAGGCAGGAACTTACCTCTTGTGGACAGGGAAGGAACCACACTGATTAGTGGACTCCAGTGGTTGCAGCTGTATCTACATATCCATTCTGATTCAAAGACCTGAGGGACACACTCGTCTATGGGACTAGATGGGAATAGTTGTTTTTCTGTGAGCAGGGACTACGTGGTTCCAGCATCTAGTTAAAGTTCAAACCTATATTTCCATCAACACCACAATTTTGTTTATGGTTTGGTCCTGAAAGGCTTTTGCTCTTACTTAATCACTTGGGGACCCTCCCTGTGCTGGGCCTTGTACCACAGAACTTTGAGGCAAAGCAGGCCCAGATTCGAGGCAGGCTTTTCTGAGCTTTCCCTCTGGCCACAGTTTTACTGGCCTCTTTAGCTTAACTAGAATATACTTTTCTCCTCTCTGTTTTTCAGAATAGAGGCCAGTACTTGGAAGAGACTCAGCATCGAACACTGGACCAGCTCCTGTTGCTTTCTACTCATTTCATTTTCTTGTCTGTGATCCCTGTGTTTATTTCCAATTCTTTCCTATCAGAATGGTGACTCATTGCAGTAGTTGAAAGGAAATAAGAATGAAAAAAGGAATCATGCTGTCCTGAATTGATAGTTGATTAAATTCAGTATTGTATTGTTGGAGGAATTAGACAGTGAAAAGATGGAACACACCTTGTGAATCCATTTTCACAAGGACTTTTTTTTTTTTTTTTTTTTGGCATGTTCTATGACTGGCTATACTGATAGAAAGTTGTGATCATGATTGCCTCCAGACAGAAACATGTGCCCATTTTGGTACCTAGTTGATTGCCACTCAGCCACTGAAATCAAAAGTAACAGGGGCATGTGATGGATTGGTTTATGCAGTGGAATAATCTGATTGTTTGGATGAGATTCCTGGATTTCATTTGGCTGTGAACCAAGGATTGCTTTTTTTCACTTAGATCTTGTTTTTCTTTTAAATGCTCATGAAAGCTGTGGTGAGACATCAAAGTATTAAGCATATTCTTCTAAATGCTTTTGAATAGGTATGGTGAAATCATTAAATATTATAGCTCAACAAGGGCTGACTAGAGGGCTTTAGGAAGAAAGCTGTTGATATCTCATTAGACCAGAAAGGGGGAGGGAGGAGCTTTGAGCATCACTACCTGAGAACAGTTAGAAATTGTAATGTAGTAATAACTTAGGTTATAAACTGGGAGTCTCCTGCTCAATTTGGCTTGGTTCCCTCTTGGGTATGAATTTGGCACAGAGCAGCTTTCTCTTTATTACTTCTCCCCCTTGACTTTGCCTCCACACACCACACATGCTTTTTGTAGGATCCAGATAGAAAAAAAAAAATGTATCTGGACATCTTTTAAAATTACCTTTTCAGTGTTTAACATTGAAAAGACAGAAATCACATGGAAAAGCCCTTAAACTTAAAAGAATCTAGACTATGGAAATATTTGTTGATTATAAGATGTATACAGGATTTTGAACTGTGCCAATGACAAATGCATTTCAGGACTTACAGTCATGCTTATGGATGGTGGTGCTAATAGATACGAGGGAAATGGTCCCAAATCATAATTTCTGTCATGAAACCTTTTTAGGTACCCAGCACTTGGCACAGTGCCTCTCCACACTAGTGCTTCGGTGTTCTGCCCAGTTAATGATAGTTCTTGACAATGATCTTGATAACACCATTGTTCCTTCTTGCTTATAGGAAAATGGCCAGATGCCTGAACATGGCTTCAGAGCATGACCTGGCTCTTTTTTTCTGTTTCTGTCCGTCTCTCCCAATGGTGGCTTTCAGCTGGGCTAGCTGCCATTGTCCAGATGCCCCTTGCTTTTTCCTGTCCCTGTGTCCTTGGCTCAAGCTGCTGTCTGTGCATCAAATGCCCTTGCCTGCATGTCTGGTGAATACTTCTTTTAAGAGTCTGCTCAAGCATTTCTTCCTCTGACTACCTTCCAACCTTTATCAGTTTTCTATCAAAGGGGACTGAACATATTGAATTCAGTGTTCTGACAATATATAATAGTATTGAGCCCTTCAGTATTCTTGATTATTGGTTTTGTTTTCTTCTTCCAAATTCTGAGTTTCTTAAGAGGAAGTGCTATGTATGAATAGTGTACAATTTTTGTCTGCTTTTTATCTAACAGTGTGATCTATTTTTTCATAAAAAGACATTTTTTTTCCTCCTCTGAAGGGAAGTAAGATGAACTTGAGAATAACTCCCTGCTGCTGCTGCTGCTAAGTCCCTTCAGTCGTGTCCAACTCCATGTGACCCCATAGATGGCACTCCACCAGGTTCCTCTGTCCCTGGGATTCCCTAGGCAGGAACACTGGAGTGGGGTGCCATTGCCTTCTCCAATGCATAAAAGTGAAAAGTGAAAGTGAAGTCGCTCAGTCATGTCCAACTCTCAGTGACCCCATGGACTGCAGCCCACCAGGCTCCTTCATCCGTGGGATTTTCCAGGCAAGAGTACTGGAGTAGGGTGCCATTGCCTTCTCCAGAATAACTCCTTAGGTCCTCTCTAAATCAGATTGCAGGTGTCTTTATTGTTTTTGCCCATCCCTCACTTTAGTATGGGCTTCCCTCATAGCTCAGGTTGTAAAGAATCCACCTGCAATGCAAGAGACCCCAGTTCAGATTCCTAGGTTGAGAAGATCTGCTGGAAAAGGGGTAGGCTACCCACTCCAGTATTATTGGGCTGCCTTGTGGTTCAGTTGATAAAGAATGTGACTGCAATGTGGGAGCCTGGGTTCGATCCCTGGGTTGGGAAGATCCTCTGGAGAAGGGAAAGGCTATCCACTCTAGTATTTGGGTCTGGAGAATTCCATGAACCGTATAGTCCATGTGGTTGCAGAGTCGGACACGACTGAGCAACTTTCACTCACTCACTTTAGTATGCAGGTGTCTGTGTGTTTAAGTGGGAAATCCAGTTTGGTTCCACTAATTTAAAACATGGAGAAGGAAATGGCAACCCACTCCAGTATTCTTGCCTGGAGAATCCCATGGATGGAGGAGCCTGGTGGGCTACAGTCCACGGGGTCGCAAAGAGTCGGACACGACTGAGCGACTTCACTTTCACTTAATTTTTATTTTATTTATTTATTTAATTTTTATTTTAACTTTAGTTTACTTTACAATACTGTATTGGTTTTGCCAAACATTGACATGAATTCACCACGAGTGTACACTTTCACTTAATTTAAAAACAGCAGTAGCCAACCTTTTTGGCAACAGGGAACAGTTTTGTAGAAGACAATTTTTCCATGGACCAGGGGATGAGGGAATGGCTTTGGGATGATTCAAGACCATTACATTTATTTTGCACGTTATTTCTATTATAATTACATCAGGTCCATCTCTGATCATCTGGCATTAGATCACAGAGATTGGGGACCTCTGAGTTAAAATACGTATTGGACCTCCTTCTCTTTGCAGGGGTCTCTGCCATGTTCAAGAAGAAATAAATGTCTAGGGCAGAGTTAAATCTTACAATCTATATCTTTTGTTTTTATCTTTAAGAAACAGAAAATTCAGTTATCAGTGGCGCAAGCAAACCAAATGAGCTATTTAGAACCAACTGGTGGCTGTTGGTTCGGCTATTCAGTGGTGTCATCAGAGGCCCAAGCATATTATAACAGTCTGTTTTTCAGTCTCGGTTTGCAACATCTCGGCTTTCTTCACCCTCAAGACTTTCACCTCATGGTCACAGGAGAGCCACTGTGCACTTAGGCATCTATGCAAGAAAAGGGCTTCTCTAGTGGCTCAGCTCATAAAGAATCCACCTGCAATGCAGGAGACCTAGGTTTGATCCTTGGGTTGGGAAGATCCCTTGGAAGAGAAAGGCTACCCACCAGTATTCTGGCCTGGAGAATGCCATGGACTGTATGGTTGATGGGGTCACAAAGAATGGGCACGACTGAATGGGCTTCACTTCACATGCAGGGAAAAGGAAGAAAGGCAGCACTAAGCACATCAATCACTTTGATCAAGGGAGGAATACCTTCTCAGAATCCTTCAGCAAGTTTTCATCATATTGGCCACATTTTTATCACATGGCTTTCCCTAGTTGTGAGGAGGCATTTCCAGCCTTTTTAAGAAAATGGAGCAAGAAAGAAAAGGTGTTCATTAACCAAGAATGTGGGCCACATATTAGTAAGATGATAAGATAGCTGTTTAAGTGGTTATCCTACACTGTAGAACAAGAAGAATGTGTGCCATATTACAGATTTAAATAAGACACTATGGATGCTCTTAGAATGTAGAGATTGTAGCTGATTAGAGAAAGTTGTATTCAGGAGATGGGGTATGAAATGATGTTGTCTGATACAGACCTTTAAGGTAAATACAGTTTCAACAGGCAGAAATTATCATAGGCAATATATTGAAGTAAAGGAAGGAATATTACACATATCTAGAAGTCAGTCAGTGTAGAGATCAATCTTCAGCTTGCAGACATGGGTTTAGTGAGTCAATGAGGTAATGGGAAGGAGTGGACTGGATGGACAGCACCATCCAATACAGCTCTCTGTGGTGATAGAAATGTTCTGTCTGTGCTATTCAGTGAGAAGACCACTAGCCACATGTGGCTATTAAACACTTGAAATATACTATAGTAACCAAAAAACTGAATTTACATTTTTTTCCATTTCAGTTTAACCACATGTGGCTGGTAGTTACCATACTTAGTATTACAGATTAGAGCATGGTTTCTAATGTGAGCATGGTTTTTTAATGTAAGCATGTAGGCTGAATTTGTTTTTCCCTCTGAAAAAGTTAGAGAAGCCATTGGAGGGTATTGAGCAAAGGAGTGACATAATCCAAACTACGCTTTGACAGGACCACTCTATCACTTTGTTAAAAATAGTGCAAAGTAGGGGACATAGGGTATGGCTCTAATCCGGATGGTGGGTGGTTATGGATTATACTCATTAGAATGGCATAAATGCAAGTGGTTTGGAAAGGCTGGATTCTGCATACATTTTGAAAGTCAAATCAACAGAATTCCCTGATGGATTGGATGGTAGGAAATGAGAGAAAAGGAGGAATAGAGAATAATTCTACATTTGTTGGCCTAAGTGACTAGAAGAAATGAAGATTTCTTAACTGAAGTGAGTGAGGGTGACCAAGAAGGCATAGACTTTGTTGAAGAGCAGAAGCTTGGATTTGGAGCCTGGCAAGTTTGAGATCCAACCAGTCCATTCTGAAGGAGATCAGCCCTGGGATTTCTTTGGAAGGAATGATGCTAAAGCTGAAACTCCAGTACTTTGGCCACCTCATGTGAAGAGTTGACTCATTGAAAAAGACTCTGATGCTGGGAGGGATTGGGGGCAGGAGGAGAAGGGGATGACAGAGGATGAGATGGCTGGATGGCATCACTGACTGGATGGACGTGAGTCTGAGTGAACTCTGGGAGATGGTGATGGACAGGGAGGCCTGGCGTGCTGCGATTCATGGGATTGCAAAGAATCAGACACGACTGAGTAACTGAACTGAACTGAAGCTGAGATGCCTGCTAGACATCTAAGACCATATGGTGAATGTATAATTCAACAGGGTCTAGTTTTGAGATAAAATGTTTAGAGTTGCTTGCATGTTAGTGGTATTTAAAAATTAGATTATTTGAGCACACCAAAGGAATAAGTGTAGGTTGCGAGAGGTAATGTGTATGGACTGAATCTTGAGGCACTGCATCCAGTAGCATTAAACAAAGAAGAACCGCCTCCCCACACCCGCCCCAGAGATACATGAAAGGAAATGGTAGTGACATAGGAGGAAAACCAGGATAGGCAAGAAAGGTGAAATGTTCAACTATGTCAAAATGTCCTTCTTCTGCATAAGAGAATGAGGTCTTGTGATTATTGGATTTAGTGGATTTAGTGGTATATGGGATATGAGTGTTATTGATAATAGCAGCAAGTATCATTTCTGGGAGTAGGGGTGACAAAAACGATCTGAGTAGATTCAAAGGAGATTAGAAGAGAGGAATTGGAGACAGGATAGATAAAAAGAGGTGACTGATATAGGGAAAAAATAATAAGCTCTAATAAATTGTGATTGTGCATGATATAGGCTTAATTTGATAGAGGTAAAGGAAGAAAAGTACATTTTAAAGCAGACATAATTCCTTTTATTGGTTCTTGGATCACCTGAGCTGTCTCACTCAATGCACACTATATTGGCAGTTTCACTGATTTAGAGCTGTCTTGTTAAGTTTATCAGCCTATCAAACTGGCATTTCAAAAGTAACTGGATAATTCCATTTTAAAAATTCAACCTTAATTCAAAGATATGATAAAGGAAAATATTTTCATTTCAAATGAATTTTAGCTTATTTTGGGGGAAAAGTAAATAATTATATCTCATAATGGGAAGCTTTATTGCAATTAAACAAAAACTTTTTCCCTCAGCTGTTAAGCAGAGCACTTCATCAAGGGAAATATATTTAATGAATAAACTCATGAAGTATCCTACATTTTGCAGATAAAAACATAAATGTTTGCAACTTAAATCTCAGAGTTTAGATTTACCAAAACTCGAGATTAAATAATTTGCCCAAGAACATTCTTCTTGTTCAAGGTGTGTGTGTGTGTGTGTGTGTGTGTATATATTTTTTTTTTCCCCCTAACTTAGCATCCTGAAAATTCGATGTGAGTAATTGATTGGTCTTGTTAAGGTATCATGACTCAATGTTATGAACATCTGAGGTAAAAATGTCTTCACTTAACATGTGCCTAAGGAGGAAAAAAAAAAAAGAGTGTACTTAATTGAAACTGCTGAAAGTAGGCTGAGTAATCCTGGGGCCTTGACCTTGGCCTTTCTTGAAGGAAATTTCTGAAATGGTCTGTTGGCCACTGCCAGGGAACACTGTTGTGTCTACATTGTGTTCATAGATATGCTTTCCTATGAACACTTTGCTTGGCATCATGGTTGTCATTCAGGAAAGGTAAGTACTATGATAAATCATATGTCTTCCACTTCATCATCCCCTAACCAAACAAAAAGTACTTGAATTGAGATAATCTAAGTGGTATCTCAAATGAGTGAGATACCATTTTCCTATAAAATATAAAATGGTAGTTTGCAAATAATTCATTTGAAATTTCAAATGTAAATTTGAAATTTACATAGAAATTTCATGAATAATAGAAAGATTTACTTTGAGGGTTGATGTGAGACACATTTGAACCTTATAAGTTATGCTTACTTGGTCCATAGAGGGAGTCCTGCAGGTGTGCCAAGAATAGGTCTGTTTCTGCTGTGTTGTTGACCGTATTATTAATTGACTATGAAGAGGAAGAGATATTTTTTACATTTCTTTTAGGCGTACTGTATTCTTAATTGGACTTTTTAGAGACTTTTATCCGGAAATAATATTATTAAGTACTGTTTTCATTGTTACATTTATGATGATTGTATTCACTTAAGTTCAATAATTTGACTTACCATGTAAAACTTTCTATACTATGTTTACACTATAAAATAAATATAATAAAAATGCAATATAAAATGACAGAAATAAAAAGAAACCATTAAAAATAAAAGTGGTATAATTATTCATCAACTTAACTCTTTATACTTGTATGTGTTTCTTTATATGCAGTATGTGTTTGTGCTTATAAATTACATGAATAAAGAAAGATTTTATATGGGAGCATTTATCTATAACTGTAAACATTCCTCTGGTAGGTAACATGGAGTGTTATCAGAATTACTCTCCAGAATGATAATCTTAACTTCTTATTGGAGAACAAAAGAAAAACATGGGAATATTTTGAAAATAATTTAGCAAATTAATATATTAACTATAGTGTACTCAAATTATTTCAATTCGAAGTGAAGTGCTTGCTAGTAAAATTAACTTTGGTTGTCCTTTAGACCTGGAGGAGAGCATAGCAACCCATTCCATTATTCTTGCCTGGAGACTCCCACAGAAAGAGAAGCCTGGCGGACTACATTCTATGGGGTCACAAAGAGCCAGACATCCTGGAATGTGAAGTCAAGTGGGGCTTGGGAAGCATCACTATGAACAAAGCTAGTGGAGGTAATAGAATTCCAGTTGTGCTATTTCAAATCCTAAAAGATGATGCTGTGCAAGTGCTGCACTCAATATGCCAGCAAATTTGGAAAGCTCAGCAGTGGCCACAGGACTGGAAAAGGTCAGTTTTCATTCCAATCCCAAAGAAAGATAATGCCAAAGAATGCTCAAACTACTGCACAATTGCACTTATCTCACATGCTAGTAAAGTAATGCTCAAAATTCTGCAAGCCAGGCTTCAGCAACACGTGAACCATGAACTTCCAGATGTTCAAACTGATTTTAGAAAAGGCAGAGGAACCAGAGATCAAATTGCCAACATCTGCTGGATCATGGAAAAAGCAAGAGAGTTCCAGGAAAGCATCTATTTCTACTTTATTGACTATGCCAAAGCCTTTGACTGTGTGGATCACACTAAAGTGTGGAAAATTCTGGAAGAGATGGGAATAGCAGACCACTTGACCTGCCTCTTGAGAAATCTGTATGCAGGTCAGGAAGCAACAGTTAGAACTGGACATGGAACAGCAGACTGGTTCCAAATAGGAAAAGGAGTATGTCAAGGCTGTATATTGTCACCCTGCTTATTTAACTTATATGCAGAGTACATCATGAGAAGTGCTGGGCTGGAAGAAGCACAATCTGGAATCAAGATTGCCGGGAAAAATATCAAGAACCTCAGATATGCAGATGATACCACCATTATGGCAAATAGTGAAGAACTAAAGACCCTGTTGAGGAAAGTGAGAGAGGAGAGTGAAAAAGTTGGCTTAAAGCTCAACATTCAGAAAACTAAGATCATGGCTTCTGGTCCCATCATTTCATGGCAATTAGATAGGGAAACAGTGGAAACAGTGACAGGTTTTATTTCGGGGGGCTCCAAAATCACTGCGGATGGTGACTGCAGCCATGACTCTTTTGAGAAGACCCTGATGCTGGGAAAGATTGAAGGCAGGAGGACAAGGGGATAACAAAGGATGAAATGGCTGAATGGCATCACCGACTCAATGGACATGAGTTTGGGTGAACTCTGGGAGTTGGTGATAGACAGTGAGGCCTGGTGTGCTGCAGTCCATGGGATTGCAAAGAGTTGTCCACAACTGAGCAACTAAACTGAACTGAGGTGAAATAGTATTCATACATGCATCCTTTAGAAGGAAAAAAATATAGGGTTGAGTTAAAGGTTTTCAAATTCCAGGATGTATTAAAAGCACAGTTGTCTAATTTTTTAACCTTTAGAATGAATACAATAATAGTCAATAGTTAAAGACTGGCTACTTTAAAGAATCACAGGATCTTTAATAGTATCATTTCCCCAATTTATCCTCCTTCTCCTTTCCACCCACGCCCCCCCGCCCCCCGCCATCATGTTGCTAGTAGGAAGTTCTAACATCTGCCAAGATTTTGCCTCTTAGATTTTATTCTATATTCTCATCATTGCACAAAAGATTGGGAAAATGTCCTATTATATTGTTTCTGTTCATTTGGAAATTGAACAGTATAGGGCACTACAAGGAGAAACACAATTCAGTATCATGTTTTAGATAGGAGTGCATTTTACCACAAGAAGTGAGAGCACTGACATTCCTTTCTTATTACACTGATCTGTTCATTTCTTTTTTAAAAATTTAAATTTATTTATTTTAATTGGAGGCTAATTACTTTACGATATTGTATTGGTTTTGTCATACATCAACATGAATCTGCCAAGGTGTACACTTATTCCCCATTATTTTTGTTTTGGATACTCATGAGGAATCTTTCTTTCACAAGTACAGGTAGTGTTATAAAATTCCACTGATGTCATTCTGAGAGTGTCTTTTTATTTGCAGTAGACCCCTAGCTATAAGCCTCCAGTGCGTTATTTGCAGTTCAGTTTCTTATGAATTTCTACAGACTTGGAGCATGTTAAAACTTGCTGCTGCTGCTACTGTCGCTTTAGTCGTGTCCGACTCTGTGCGACCCCCACAGATGGCAGCCCACCAGGCTTCCTCGTCCCTGGGATTCTCCAGGCGAGAACACTGGAGTGGATTGCCATTTCCTTCTCCAGTGCGTGAAAGTGAAAAGTGAAGTTGAAGTCGCTCAGTTGTGTTCAACTTTTCGTGACCCCGTGGACTGCAGCCTACCAGGCTCCTCCGCCTGTGGGATTTTCCAGGCAAGAGTACTGGAGTGGGGTGCCATTGCCTTCTCCATGAAGAGATCTTACATATCATCAAATCCATTACTTTTTTTTGATGATAGAATCAAAGTTCAGAATCAAATTAAATAATTTACTCACAGTCCAACAACTAGTTGACAATCATCTTTAGGCATATAATGCAAGTGGGTTTCCCTGGTAGCTCATCTGGTAAAGAATCTGCCTGCAATGCAAGAGACCCTGGTTTGATTCCTGGGTTGGGAAGATCTGCTGGAGAAGGGATAGGTTACCCACTCTAGTATTTTAGGGCTTCCCTGGTGGCTCAGCTAGTAAAGAATCTGCCTGCAATGTGAGAGACCTGGGTTCAGTCCCTGGGTTGGGAAGATTCCCTGAAGAGGGAACGGCTACCCACTTCACTATTCTGGCCTGGAGAATTTCATGGACTGTATAGTCCATGAGGTCGCAAAGAGTCAGAGACACAACTGAGTGACTTTGCCCCCCTGCAAGTTGTAAATCCTTCAGAAAAATGACCTATCTGGCATCTGATTAGTGGTTTTCTGAATGATTCTGTATAGTCTTATGCAATCAAGTTTGGATGTGTGCACACACGTGTTGGCAGTGAGTATGTCTTGTATGTGTGTGCATGGTTTTTTTTTTTTAACAATCACACTTCTGGTTTGATTTTTGTCCCCACCCCCCACTATCTCTTATAATAAACATTCAAGTGTTTTTTGATATATCAATTAAAAAAAAACTAGATTTAAAAAAAAATCCCTTAGAGAATTGTCTTAGACAATTAGCTTCAGGGGTTACTTGTAGCTAAAGTTTAACCCATACTTGCTGCTTTCCTTTTCCAACTGCAGAGTTATTTGTGCACACACATTTCTGTTGTATCTCTTGGAAGTGATGATATTCATCTACATAAGTCATACCTTTAATTTACTTTGAGTGCTGTCTACTTCCCAGCTTCTTTTTGTTCTCATTCATGACCCCCTCACATTTTTTTAAGTTTTAAGTTTATTTTGGAGTATAGCTCTTTAAGAATCTTGTGATAATCTCAGTTGCATAGCAGAAAATTTCAATCATACATATATATGTATCCATTCTCCCCCACACTCCTCTCCCATCCAGGCTGCTATGCAACATTAAGCAGAGTTCCCTGTGTTATATACAGGAGGTCCTTGTTGGTTATCCATTTAAAATATACCAGTGTATACATGTAGATACCAAATTCCCTAACTACCCCTTCTCCTCACCCTGTCCCCCTGGTAATCATAAATTCATTTTCTAAGCTTATGAGTCTGTTTTGTAAATAAGTTCATTTGTATAATTTCTTCTTAGATTTTCATGACTTTTATAGCTGAGAACTATGCAACAGTTGTCATGCATTGATCCTATATATCTGATATTTAGAGTATATTATTTTTAATACTCAAACAACCATGATACCTAGATATTATTTTCCCCCAAATATAGTAGAATACAAATGTGACAGTAACATCCATTTCATGAATTAATAAAGCTGTCCTGAAGACTTGGGGGTGGCTGGAGTGTTAAATATGGGAGGTCAAGAATAATGCTGAAATACTGAGCATGGAAGAACTTAAATTTGATAGTATTTATCACTGTTTTAACCACCTTGCCACCTCCATCCTAATAGTGAAACTGGATATCTGTCTACCCTCTTGGTCTTGGCCTGTTGCCATATTCCTGGCTTTTTGAATACTGGTTAAATTTAAGTTCAACACCATGAGTACAGAAAAAGCAGTTTAAGTAAGTGCCAATTCCTAAAGGTGGCTTATGCTAAGAAATTCCTGTCAGAATGGCCTTCAGAAGGGGCAAAAACAGTACTCATTGGGTCATTAAATATGAATTTTGTCATTGACCCATATCTTTCTTCTAGCCAACGTGCTTGCTTTGCTTTCTTCCTGCTTGATTGATTCCAAGGTAATTGACACAGATTCAGAATGCCTGAAATGTTATCATAATAAAGTAGAAATCAATTTGGCAAATATAATGATTATATTTAGTTTTGAACATATTATGGTTCAAATCCTAGTACATCAAACATAACCTTATAGAGTAAAAAGATGATATTCTACATTAACCGATGATTTTTTCCCTTTTTGTTTTCTTTTCACATAATTGAGATATAATTATTTCCTTGTCTGTAATTCTTTATTTAACAAATGGATGGTTCCTGTTCTAGCACTAAGGCAAATAATCAGTTTTGTTCAACAAATAATATCCTCAACAGTTTAAACTCCTATCATTACAATTCCCAGAAATGTTCTGGAGAGCTGATTTCCCCATTGGGAGGAATGAGTTAATTCTCAGTTAATGAGAAGAATTTTAATAGAGTATCATCATTACCTATGAGAGATTTGTTTCAAAGTCATTTAACATACTTGCCAAGAAAATTGATAATTCATTGTGCTGGGAAGATGAATGAAGGCATATATTTCTTTTTACAGTAATGGGAAAATTCTTGAATTTCCTTTGGTAATATCCCTAGGCTTCTCTCAGAAAATGATGTGCACACCAAACACATAAACACAGGTTTGTACAGTAAGCAGAAGTAAACAACCAATGCAGTAAACCTTGTAGTAAGATTTAGCAGGCATAGGACTTTTAATAAGTTTAAAATATAAAAATAATTTAGTAAAATTTATTTTAGCTAAATAAAGTAGTTAAAATTTCTGATGAAAAAATCAGTAATACAAAAGATATAGATCACAAAGCCCACATTCAACTGGTAACAAGAGACCCATAGCAATAAAATTCGTAACATGGATATGATATCTCTCACAGCGGGTAACCCTTGGAAGGTCTTATGAGCAGTACCTGGAGGACAGAGAGAGTTAATGTTAGGGGAAAGTATACATCTTAATAAGACTTATGGGGTCAAAAGAATAAGTAGGTATTTATGTCGTAAGTACCAGAAAAATTTGGGAGTTAGTCTGAGAACACAATTTTAGAAAACAGACAGAAGTTTAATCCTGGAAAAAAAAATGTTAAGAGTAAGATCTGAGAAGCATATTCTAGCAGATGCTGAAAACTATTTGCAGACCCAGTATTCAAGTGTTGTAGGGAGAAGGAACGGGAGGACTGAGCAAAAGCAAGGCTCTGGAAAGCACATCTTGTAGGCTGGTAACCAACGTGAGCCAGTGCCTCCGGTGAGGAGAGGGAAGTTCAGGTGAGGTGGACAGAGTCAGTGTCTGAGGGCCCAGAACACTGGGGTTCTAGAGGAGCCAAAGTAAGGTCATTTGAGTTGAAAAGGAAAGGAAGGCTGAAAAAGCACAAAGGTGAAGGAGGGTAGAGTCAGGGTGCGCGACCAAGAGCTTTGAGCTGTCCTGAAGGGAGTCAGGGGTTAGAGTCTTATGGGTATGCAGTATATGAGTGTCAGCTTTAGTCATCACTGGTCATCCCTCAACTGCTGGAGAAAGCTTAAATGTCCCAGTCCTTTAAACTTCCTCTGGCTGGATTAGGGTGGTACTGAGGCTGTACATGACAGGTGAGTGGTCCTATGTATAGAGTCAAGGATTTGATTAGGGGACCTAGAGGCAATCAGGCTGGTGAGAGAGAGGAAGAGACAACTTTCCCCATTTATCTGTTTGTTCATATTGAAGCCTTTATCATTGTAGACATTGTGATGCACATTTTTTCTAAGCATTGCCCAAAGAGAAAACCTTTAAATCCAACTTTGCTTTTTTTTTTTTGGGTAGGGGGGATGTTAAATGGGATTTTCACAGTAATGAGCCTGTTCTTCAAAAGTGACCTCATACTATAAAATTTGCTACCTATTAAAGACTTGATTGATGTAGGGCAACACTATTTAGCAGATTGATACTTTCCAGAGGATCTGGTGTGACTACCAACTTGGGTAGCTAAGAGGTCATAGTGACTTGTATTTACACAAGTCATTAAAAATTATGCTGTATGTTTGAAATGATTCTTCACGTAAGTCTTTGAATTTAAAAATAACTCCAGGAAATCAAATATTATTTTTGGAAAAAAAGTAAATACATCAGTGGTGAGCAAATATAACTGTCCATATAATGGATTTCTCTCACTCAACCACTAATTAATCTTTTGTTCTGAGAACTATAGAATTCATTAAAATTATAACTTGTAAGATGATTAACAGTACAAAAAATAGGTATTTAGTAGTCTTAAGCATGTTTCTTTCTTTCATATTAAAGAAAAAAGTTTCTCATTACACAGTAATATTCTCCCATTATGGGAAATGTGTAAGTATGGATGATAAAAGATATCTTCGTTAGTCCCACCACAATTTGCATATTGGTGTTTCTTTTGCATAACCTTGCATGCTTCAGGAAAAAAGTTGCATCTCTATTATATATTTTACCCAATTCTTTTAACCTAGTTTTATATCATTAAATTTTTATAACACATTCTCCCTAATTTTGTTTTAGTTATTCTCAGTAATTTTTGTTTATAATGGTTGCATAATATACTATAAAATGAC
>SJYQ01000081.1:478814-500270 GCA_006410935.1 Redunca redunca
TTTGTAAAGAAATTCTTTCTATTCTGACAAAATTATTTGGTTAATTGCCATGACAGCAGGATGCCATTTATTTGAGGAAAAATAATGGCATATATTTGGTTTATAATTATCTTTTATTAGTGATGTTAAATGCTTTAGTTTATATTCTGTCTAAAACATAGCTATAAAAGTGTTGATCCATAGCCCCAAAGTGGTAGCTTGAACCAGAACAGATTGAATCCATCACTAAAGAAAACCATTTCTTTGTTAGAAACTGGGTTAGTGTGGTCGGATACTTAAAATCTTGCCTTCAGAAACCCACCTGCTTTTGGTGAGGTATTCAGACAAAGATTCCTGGAAGCTAGCCAGGTTTGTGCAGTGCTCAAACCCATTGCTTACGTGTTTGACAGTAACATCTGGTGGCACAGATGCTGAATTCTAGAGAGCCATAATTATTTTGAGAGGAGGGAAAAGTTGTCTTACACAGTTATTATCATGCTCTGACCGCAGGTATTAGAAAGAAGCAATCATTTCATACTTCTCTGCCAGCATATGTTTTCTCAGCTTTCTATGAAGTTTCTACATCATAGACAACAATGAGATTAAGAATCATTATGTATTTTTAAGCAATTGAAAGGTTTCAAAAGAGCATAAAGGATGTGATGGAAATGTTTCGTTGTCTCCAAGTGCCTGTTCAAAAGCTATTGAGCTAGGTGCCAAAAATTCATAGGCTAGTCTATTCCAAAGAAAGCTGATGACAATAACCTCTCTTGGTTTCATACTCTATCCTGGAGCCACTCATAAATGAGGCTGTCAGATTTCATACCAATGAAAGGAGTTTGTCCTAGCTTTGTTTATCTCGGCTTTTAAGAATCCCCTTGCCCCATTTTCTTCTCTTTCTGAGACAGATTATTATTTAAAATGATATGACAGGTGCCAGTGCAGCTGTGTGTTGTTTGTCTTTTAGAAGCAATGTGTTATATACTGAGTGCACTCACAAATATAATGGTCTGGATTCACCTCCAGGACTCAGAAACTGAGATTTGTCATTGGTGTCAGAGTAACCAATTTAGATGGCCTGCCTTCACTTGCATTTGTTAGAGTTTAAGGAAACAAGAAGTAGTCAGTTTTAAGGAATATAAAAATGGTGGGCATATATAGATTTTACTTCTATGCTGCTCATTTGGCAGAGCTGAATACAAGGCTACCATTCATTGATTTATACATTCTCTGCTTCATCAAATATTAATGATAGCCTGCAATGTATACAGTATTCTGTAAGCTGCCAAATATATATTAGTAATTGAAACTGACATAATCCCTGCCTTCCTGTAGTTGATGGGTTAGTCATGGGGGTTATAAATTCAAATGCCTTCAGGGTCAAGTAAAGAAAGAAAATTAGGGAAGCTATGAATGCTAAGTCACTTCAGTTGTGTCTGACTCTGTGTGACCCCATAGACGGCAGCCCACCAGGCTCCCCTGTCCCTGGGATTCTCCAGGCAAGAACACTGGAGTGGTTTGCCATTGCCTTCTCCAATAGGGAAGGTATGAATAAAAGCTTATAATTAGTGGAGGAGGCAGTGGCTAAAAGAGAGTGAATATTCTACTGGACAAAATTCAAATTCAAAATTTGCTTAACAATGAGGCAAACCTTAAAAAAAGAGCCACAACTGGGGTCTGAGTGCGTTATGTGGGTCTCTGCTTCTGAGGTTGAACTTGTAGTGGATTAAAGTAGGGATGTCCCAGTGACTGTGAGAACTGTGTTTGCCTTAGTGAGCTGCTTCTCCGATTTATGACTTAGCATGTCATCAGCAATGTGTGATCAGGGGCCTGGAGAGGCCAGGATGAGTTTTCAAGTCCCTGATTCTTGAGTTAGCTACATTGCGAGTGTGTGTGTGCTAATTCGTTTCAGTTGTGTCCAACTCTTTGCAACCCTATGGACCATAGTGTGCCAGGCTCTTCTGTCATTATGCCTGTTTTAATAGGCAGCCACTTTAGAAACTTCCGGCCAGCCACTGCTTGGTGCCCACTGTGGGCAGGCTCAATGGCTGTCTGCTCTTGTTAGATTCAGCAGTTCTGGCTGATTTGCTTTGTTGGTAGTGGCTTTTCTGTGGCAAACCTCCTATTTATCCTCCTATAGACTGGGAATTATCTTTTAATTCACAGCAAATAGTTCTTACAGGGTGAACTATCCTGAGATTAAGGTGGATATGGATCTGATTACCTCTAGGTCGGAAATCAACATATATTTTGACTGAGCAGCACAGCAAAATAAAAATTAAAGATCAACAGTGATATAGTAATGAAACTTAACCTAATAGAAATTTGTTCCATGACTTGAACCATCAAAATACTGTGACTAAAATGTTAGGACGTCTTTGATGGTTTCCTTCTACAATAGTACATGAGAAATTAAGGCTATAATATGTGGATACTAATCCCCAGGTAAGATTAAAGAAAACTAAAACTGATACATCAAAAATATTATTTAAAAGTAAAATGAGGATTTGGTAGTGATGGAGAAAATAATATGGACATTCAAACATTTCTACATTATATAAACTGTAATATGAGGATCTCAGGCAAGGTCTCTCTTTGAGAAGAGACTTTAGAAAGTACCCAAAAGAACCACGAGATTTCATTAGTAAATAGAAATTACACATTCACAAGTATCAACTTTCTTCCAGGCTTAAGGTGCAAATACACACATATCTCTTACTTTTCCAGTTTACTGTTTGTGAATCTGTATGGCATGCTGTGGTTCATGGGGTCACAAAGAGTCGGACATGACTGAGCGACTGAACTGAACTGAATGCCTTATTAATAGGAAATATACCACTTAGCATTTAAATATCTTTCTGCTGAACTGCCCTAAACCTTACAGATTTATACAGTTCAGAAGGTGTCTAGATTTTCTATCAAAATGGGCAGAGACATGGGAACCTGTTCTGCCCACTCTCCATCTGCTGTTGCTTTTCTATACCTTGTCATGTCAAATATTGAAGACTAGACTGTTCTTCTAACATGGTATTCACTGAGGTGGTTTCCTTCACCTAGAATCATTTTAGGACTGCTTTGATTCCATGAAAGGAAAACTGTACCTTCTCAGTCTGGAACAGCACAGGTTGCCCTGTGCTCAGATCCTCATGGAGGACCCATCTTCACATGTAGCTTTTTTGATTCACTTACAAAGCTTCATCTGTCAGTACCACTCTACCAGATGGTTACTATGTCAGTACTAGATGTAACCTGCTCTACATCACACACTTAGAACTACTGTTACTGGGTGCAGTCTAGTGTTGGAATAGCATTACATTTTAAGGTTTTAAAACAAAAACACATAAAAGAATCCTCTGTTTAGAGAAGAGATTACCACTCAGTATCTGAAACCAAGAAAGTCAAGTCAAGGGAGTGCTATGTTGCTCAGGCACCGTTTTGCTGACCAAAGCAACCTTCAGTTTCATTTATATCCTTGGCACATGAATTACAGATTTAGGAGTAGGTTTATAAGGGCTTACAACATTTTGCACTGGAGTAAGTCCACTTCTCATTGACTGACTTTCAGAGGATGAGGCTGTCATTAATTAGTTGGCTTTCAGAGGCTGTTCACTGAAATGAATTATCATAGATTAAAATTTATAAAACCGTTTCTGAAGCTTAGAACATTTAAACATTTCCTAGTATTTTGGGAATGTTACTTGCTCTCATCAGTTTCCCCAACTCATTGAACTTTCCATGCTGATCTTACCGAGTCTTCTGAGGGGATTTGCCTGAGTTTACTCACAGTGACTCTCTCTTAATGGAGCTTCCAACATGACTTATTTTTATAGCAGATAGTTCCTAGGTGATTACAACATCACATGCCTGTTTTTCTGAGAACTGGAGGATGTCTTTAGTGCTTTTAAGGTGATTTTTTCTTGGTAACTTTATCACTCAGAAAAAATACTATAAAATGTAAATGTTGCTACTGTTGCATTATCCCATTAGACTATGAGGACTCAATCCATTAATTACAAGCATAAAATGGTAAATCATCAGTCTACTTTAGGAAAATAAATTTTCATTCTCATGGGGGCATCACAGACTATAGTGAAGACCACAGATTTTAAAGGAGTGGTTGTCTGCTATGCATTTCTTAGTGACCTTCAGAAGCTTAACCTCTCCATGCCTCTTTTCTCATCTGCAAAACTGATGCAAAATATTACTTTTTTATTGAGTTATTACTAGGATTAAATGAATTAATAATATTGTTTAGAACAGTCCTGGGATGTAATGCTCTAGTAATAGTATGTGTGTGTTTAATTTCATTACTAATATCAAAGACTTTTAAAAATGAGTCATTTTTGCATCTGGGTAGTTGAGAAGAAAGGATAGATGCTTTGCAATTTGTCATTACATTTGTTATATATTTCTCATTCTGAGCAACAATGTAGGGTATCTTTGACACCTAAACTGTGAAGAACTGAGAATGAAGATAAAATATAACAGAAGGATCAGTTCAGTCAGTCGCTCAGTCGTGTCCAACTCTTTGCAACCCCATGAATCGCAGCACGCCGGGCCTCCCTGTCCATCACCAACTCCCAGAGTTTACCCAAAGTCATGTCCATCGAGTCGGTGATGCCATCCAGCCATCTCATCCTCTGTCGTCCCCATCTCCTCCTGTCCCCAATCCCTCCCAGCATCAGGGTCTTTTAGCCCCAAATATCTATTTACCTCTGACAAAAGCCACTCTGTGAGTCAGAGAATTCACAACAACTCACAGTGAAGTGAAGTGGCTGTTGTGTCCGACTCTTTGCGACCCCATGGACTGTAGCCTACCAGGCTTCTCCGTCGATGGGATTCTCCAGGCAAGAATTCTGGAGTGGGTTACCATTTCCTTCTCCAGGGGATCTTCCCAACCCAGGGGTCGAACCCGGGTCTCCCGCATTGGGAGCAGAAGCTTTAACCTCTGAGCCACCAGGGAAGCCCTCAGATTTTGTCATCATGAAGATATTACAAATTGGCTATATTCACATGACCTACAGGATTTTACAAAGCTATCTGAGTCGATGATTCTCAACAGTGGCTACATGTTACAAACTCTTTGAGGTTTCAAAACGTATGATATTCTAGCCTCACCTCACATCTCTGGGGCAGTGGGACCTAGGTATCAGGAATTTTTCAAAGCTCCGCAGAGAGTGCAACCAGGGCAGAGAATCACTAAAGTGTTATAGGTACGCCATGGCTAGTGGGTGCCTGCATCTGCCAGAACTACAGGCATTGCCCCTTTGACACCTGCTTCTTTACCAGGTCTCCACCTGCTTATCTGACCTTTAGCATCTTTGGTTCTTTAAGGCTTGAAATGAGAGAAACAAACAGAACTAGCTAGTAATGCTAAAGAAGCTGAAGTTGAATGGTTCTATGAAGATCTACAAGACCTTTTAGAACTAACACCTGAAAAAAGATGTCCTTTTAAATATAGGGGACTGGAATGCAAAAGTAGAAGTCAAGCAACACCTGTAGTAACGGGCAAATTTGGCCTTGGAGTACAATATGAAGCAGGGCAAAGTTTAACAGAGTTTTGCGAAGAGAATGCACTGGTCATAGCAAACACCCTCTTCCAACAACACAAGAGAAGACTCTACACATGGACATCACCAGATGGCCAACACTGAAATCAGACTGATTACATTCTTTGCAGCCAAAGATGGAGAAGCTCTATACAGTCAGCAAAAACAGGACCAGGAGCTGACTGTGGCTCAGATCATGAACTTCTTATTGCCAAATTCAGACTTAACTTGAAGAAAGTAGGGGAAACCACTAGACCATTCAGGTATGACCTCAATCAAATCCCTTATGATTATACAGTGGAAGTGAGAAATAGATTTAAGGGACTAGATCTGATAGACAGGGCCTGATTAACTCTGGACAGAGGTTCGTGACATTGTACAGGAGATAGGGATCAAGACCATCCCCAAGAAAAAGAAAGGCAAAAAAGTAAAATGGCTGTCTGAGGAGACTTTACAAATACCTGTGTAAAGAAGAGAAGCCAAAAGGAAAGGGAAAAAAAAAAAAAGATATACCCATTTGAATGCAGAGTTCCAAAGAATAGCAAGGAGAGATAAGAAAGCCTTCCTCAGTGATCAGTGCAAAGAAATAGAGGAAACCAATAGAATGGGAAAGACTAGAGATCTCTTCAAGAAAATTAGAGATACCAAGGGAACATTTCATGCAAAGATGAGCTCAATAAAGGACAGAAATTGTATGGACCCAACAGAAACAGAAGATACTAAGAGGTGGCAAGAATACACAGAAGAACTTTACAAAAAAGATCTATGACCCAGATAACCATGATGGTGTGATCACTCACCTGTTCTCAGGACCAAAAAAAAAAAAGATTTAAATTCATTCATCTAGGGGATGAAAGAAAGTGAAAGTGAAGTCGCTCAGTTGTGTCTGACTCTTTGCGACTGAGGGCTCCTCCCTCCATGGGATTTTCCAGGCAAGAGTACTGCAATGGGGTGCCATTTCCTTCTTCAGGGGATCTTCCCAACCCAGGGATTGAACCCAGGTCTCCCACTTTCCAGGCAGACACTTTAGGGACACCATATTAAAAAGCAGAGACATTATGTACCAACAAAGGTCCACCTAGTCAAAGCTATGCGGTTTCCAGTAGTCATGTATAGATGTGAGAGTTGGACTATAAAGAAAGCTGAGCACTGAAGAATTGATGCTTTTGAACTGTGGTGTTGGAGAAGACTCTTGAGAGTCTTGGACTGCAAGACTTGGAGTCTTCTTGGACTGCAAGACTTGGAGTTTCCTTGGACTGCAAGGAGAGGCAACCAATCCATCCTAAAGGAGATCAGTCCTGAGTGTTCATTGGAAGGACTGATATTGAAGCTAAAACTCCAATACTTTGGCCACCTAATATAAAGAAATTACTCATTTGAAAAGACTCTGATGTTGGGAAAGATTGAAGGCGGGAGGAGAAGGGGATGACAGAGAATGAGATGGTTGGATGGTATCACTGACTCAATGGACATAAGTTTGAGTAAACTCTGGGAGTTGATGATGGACAGCGAGGCCTGGTGTGCTGCAGTCCACGTGGTTGCAAAGAATCGGACATGATTGAGTGACTGAACTGAACTGATAGACAAGCTACAGAGTCTTGACCACTGCAAAATAGTTCGGAAAACTTCAGGTATTAAAGAAAGTGGAGAGTAAGAATGATGATAATCTTTATATTGCGAATTACTTCCTGGTACTTTGGGTGTATAGCAGTTGTTTTAAGTCCTTTTCTATTTATTTTGGCTGGGTCTTGAATGCAGCTATGTCATATGTATTTATTATCCACACTGATGTCTTAGTAAATGGTTTGTATTTCTCTAGATATTTATAAGTATTGCATTTAGAGGATCTGAGTGGTGTGTCCCAATGATTGTGTGTTAGAATCAAGAAACTTATAAGAGATACAAATTCTTGGGCCTATCCTACACCAGTTGAATTAGAATCTTTGAAGGAGGGGATATAGACATTAAAATTTTGTCATAAAAGTTTTAAAATATTTTGTTTTAAATATTTATTAAAAAATAATGTTTTTAAATAACAATGTACACCTAAATTTGAGAATAATTTAAGAGCTGTATATAAAACAACAATCAAAATAAAAAAGCAGAGAAATATATGCTAAGAGAAAAAGATAATGCAGTTTAAAATATGGCAAAATTTGAGGGAAAAAACATAGAATACATTTTTATGGAAAAATTCTAGACTCTCTTTGTAGGTGGTTATTAAGAAAGTAATAGGTTAAATTCAGCCTAGTTTGAGGAGGTGGAATGAAAAGCATGTTGAGGTTGTTTTAAACTAAGGGTTCATGTTTCTAGGTTAAATTAATTGTCAGTATTTTTCAGTATTTTCATGCTATCCCAATACCAGAGTGAAATAATGAACTGAATCATAGATTTAAAGTGAGACCACAATCATTTAGAGGCATGTTCAACTCCATGTTCTTTATTCTCAGGCAAATCTTGAGATGAATAGTTCTACCACCTCGGTGAAGATAATATTTTAATAATTTCTTGCATCAATGAAGTTTATTATTTGAAGATGAGATGTGTGATAAGTATATATAGAATTACATATAATGTGATCAATGATTGATTATGCCTCTTATTTTCTACATTGCATTTTTTTTTTTTTGAGCACTATGTTGAAATCACACTCTTCATTGGCTTTGAAAAGTTTGAAAAAAGAAGAGAGACTCTAGAAGATGGTGTAATAATTTAGTTGTTGTATCCTTTGATTTTTCTGTTATTTTAAAATGTCTTTCAATGATGAGGTACTGAATTACTAAATCTTATCCTTTCTTAAGACACTAAAAGTTTGTAGTAGAAAAAATAAAGATGGTTTATTCTTCTAAAATATTGGCTGGAGGATTTCTGGAACTATCTCTAATTTTAACAATTTAGAATTTCTCATGTGATCGCATAGCTAGTTGTGTACAGAAAAGCAGAAGAGATATACGTCTGTAACTACTGTCGTCAAGTTTAAAAGAAAAGATATTCTAAGTTAGTTGATCTGTTACATCCCTTTAGGTTATTCAGAATTCTCTTGTGAGGCAGAATCAATGGGATATACATATATATGTATGTTATACATATATACACATACACACACACACAAATACGTATGTAGAGAAAGAGAAGGGAGATAGAGAGAGACATTTATTATAAGGATTTGACACATATGGAGATTGAGGCTGAGAAGGTGCATGTCTGCAAGCTGAAAACTCAAAAAGCTGGAGGTATTGTTTCAGCCTAAGCTGTAAGACCTGAGAACCAAGGAGTTTGATGGTGTAAATTTTAATCTGAACAAAAGATGGCCAGTGTCCCAGTTCGACCTTTCAGAGAGAGAATTCTTTCTTCCTCTGCCTTTTTGTTGTATCAATATTTAAGCCCTCAGTGGATTAGAGGATGCCTGCTTACTATGGAGTCTTCATTCAGCCTACTAAATCAAATGCTAATCTCCTGCAGAAACACACTCACAGACATACCCAAAGACAATGGTTAGCCAAAAATTCTGACTCCCTGTGGCCTGGTCAAATTACCCACCTATCCTGTGTTCAGTACAGCAGAGTTAATCAAGGTAGGCCTAAATAATTTTCTTAATACTATAATGAAGTTTTTATGTAACAAAGACACTGCTACTAAGTGTCACATTTAGCCTCTTTCTTTGTCATTAAAAAAGAGACCTAGATATTGCTGTCAATGTATCTATCCTCTATCCTCTGTGAGCATCCTAGAAATTTGGAAAATGCTTAGCATCTAGTGAGTTAGAAAAATCATTAAAACACAGAAAATCTAAAACTGAGAAGTCTTTAAACCAAAATCATAAAAATGAACAAACATATTTGCCTCGGGAGTGCATACCTCTATTTGCTATACTTAAATTGATTAATTTGTGACAGTTTCTAACATCAGAGATTTCTATCACCAGAATGAAAAAAAGATCCTCTACGTCTAGGTAAAATACAGCGTGGAGTACAGAAGGCAGTATTGTGTAGTTATAAAAGCTGAGGGTTTGAGCTAAATCTTGGTTCAAATCTTGGATCAAATTTTACATGCTATATAGATCTTTTAATTCTCTAAGCCTGAGCTTAATCATTTGTAAAATGGAGAGAATACCACTTATTACAGTTATGATTAAATAATATAATACTTATGAATATACTGACATAAAGATGACATTGAGTATTAAATGGATTCTATTAATATTTTGATTCTGTGTGAATCTGTAAAACTAACAAACAATTCTGAATTAGTCTAGTTATTATAAGAGACTATGAAGCTCTAAGCTTTATCTGGACATCTATTCTTCCAACTATATTTGCACAGCATGTCACAGTATCAGCTTGCTGGCACGTGGCATTAATATACACACACACACAGATATAGCCAAAAATGAAGCAGAACAGAGAGTTATGCCTTAACTAGGATTCTCAAGTTGACTGAAGTCTTCCCATGTTTAACTTGAAGGTTATCTAATATCTCAGTTTTTATCTTTTGGGGTGAATATAATTCAGTGGAATTCCATGTAGTAATTAACAATTTCCCCCCAAAAAATAGGATTACAGTTGATTAACATAGAGAATATAGTCTTTCCCTACTTGTAAATGTGCTGTTTATTTAATCAACATAAAATTTCCTGCAAAATAAAAATTGATAATTCAGCCTAATATCCCACTCATGCATGCCTGCTAAGTTGCTTTAGAGTTGTGTCTGACTCTTTGTGACCCTATGACTGTAGCCTGCCAGTCTCCTCTGTTCATGGAATTCTCCAGGCAAGAATACTGGAGTGGGTTGCCCTTCATTCTCCAGGGGATCTTCATAACCCAGGGATCAAAGCCATGTTTCCTGCAGTTCAGCTCTTGCATTGAAGGTAGATTCTTTACTGCTGAGCCACCAGGGAAGCCCAGTACCCCACTCATAGCAACCACAAAGCTATAGAAGAGGTTTGTATGCCCCTTTAAAAAAATAACTATTTTATAGAAAAAAAATGATAATGATCTTTTACCTAAATATCTTAGCTTGGGAATTTTCTTTAGATGTGGAATCAGAATTTAGGTGGAATCATTTATTTCTTCAGTCATCAAAAATCTGTTGTTAAATTACTGTATGTAAAATAGATAGCGATTGGAAATTTGCTGTATGACTCAGGAAACTCAAACAGGGGCTCTGTATCAACCTAGACCAGTGGAATGGGCAGTGAGATGGGAGGAAGGTTCAAAAGAGAGGGAATATATGTATGCCTATGGCTGATTCATGTTGAGGTTTGACAGAAAACACCACAATTCTGTAAAGCAATTATCCTTCAATAAAAATAAATAAATTTAAAAAGTGTTGTATGCAAGGCACATTCAGCTTTTAGCTGAGTTATCTTTCCTGTGTGCTTTTTAGGCACACATCAATAGGGTTCCCGATTTTGTGGCCTAGCATGCAGGCTTTAGGATTGGAATTTGCAGCATCAGCTCTCATGGTTCTTAGCCCTTTGGACCCAGACTGGGGATACATAATCAACTCTCCTGGGTCTTCAACTCACTGACTGTAGATCTTGGGACTCCTGAGCCTCCATAATTGCATGAGGTAATCTTTCATAATCTGTTTTCATGTATACACCCAGCAGACACTTACTCACACACAGATACACACTCACCCACACCTGCCCTGTCACTTCTGTTTCTCTGGAGAATTCTGACTAATATGCAAGGCTTACCCCCAAAATCTTAAGAATTTTTTTTTTCTGAATAGATCAAGAAAAAAATTTGAAATAGAGATGGTATATTTGGCACTACCAAAACAAATAATTAGAACTGAGAGAGAGAAGATCAGTCACCTGTGAAAAGTGAGAAAAATTAAAAGTTGGTTCCATGTTTAACACTGTGTTTTAAATCAGAAGATCCTGGGTAAGCTTCCTGACATTGCCTCTTAGTAACTTTGATGCAGGAAAGTTTGTTTCTTAAGATTTGTTTTCTCATTTATACAATTAATATTTGGGACTATGTCACTGGTTCTCAGTCCATTAGTATCTCTTGGGAAACTGTTTAAAAGTAGTCTGAGCTGATCATCAGAGCTTCTGAGCTCATTATCAGAGATTCTGACTTAATTGGGCAGATGTCTGAGTCCATCATCTGAGATTCTGATTTAATTGATCTGGTGTGGAGACTACGCACCAGCATTTAACTTGATCTTTCTAAGTGATTCTACCCTACAGCTGGGCTTCAGTATTGCTGAACTAAATCCTAAGATTCCTCATGACTGAACAGAATTAGTATTGACATGAAGCTAGTACTGGAAGAGGACTAGTATACAACGAACTCAATTCAGATAATATTTTAAAATCGTTAAATGCTTGTTTTCTTTGGAAACTATTAGAAAAAAAGTTCTGATTTCTTTATAGTCCAACTCTCACATCCATTCATGACCACTGGAAAAACCATAGCCTTGACTAGACGGACCTTTGCTGGCAAAGTAATGTCTCTGCTTTTCAATATGCAGTCTAGGTTGGTCATAACTTTCCTTCCAAGGAGTAAGCGTCTTTTAATTTCAGGGCTGCAATCACCATCTTCAGTGAGTTTGGAGCCCCCCCAAATAAAGTCAGCCACTGTTTCCCTATCTATATACCGTGAAGTGATGGGACTGGATGCAATGATCTTCATTTTCTGAATGTTGAGCTTTAAGCCAACTTTCTCACTCTTCTCTTTCACTTGCCACAAGAGGCTCTTTTGTTCTTCTTCACTTTCTGTCATATGGGTGGTGTCATCTGCATATCTGAGGTTATTGATAGTTCTCCCTGCAGTCTTGATTCCAGCCTGTGCTTCCTCCAGCCCAGCGTTTCTCATGATGTATTCTGCATAGAAGTTAAATAAGCTGAGTGACAATATATAGCCTTGACATACTCCTTTTCTTATTTGGAACCAGTCTGTTGTTCCATGTCCAGTTCTAACTGTTGCTTCCTGACCCACATACAGGTTTCTCAAAAAGCAGGGCAGGTAGTCTGGTATTCACATCTCTTCCAGAATTTTCCACACTTTATTGTGATCCACACAGTAAAGGGCTTTGGCATAGTCAATAAAGCAGAAACAGATGTTTTTCTGGAAATGTCTTGCTTTTTCTATGATCCAGTGGATGTTGGCAATTTGATCTCTGGTTCCTCTGCCTTTTCTAAAACCAGCTTGAACATCTGGAAGTTCACGGTTCATGTATTGCTGAAGCCTGGCATGGAGAATTTTAAGCATTACTTTACTAGGGTGTGAGATGAGTGCAATTGTGCAGTATTTTGAGCATTCTTTGGCATTGCTTTTCTTTGGGATTGGAATGAAAACTGACCTTTTCCAGTCCTATGGCCACTGCTGAGCTTTCCAAATTTGCTAGCATATAGAGTGCAGCACTTTCACAGTGTCATCTTTCAGGATTTGAAATAGCTCAACTGGAATTCCATCACCTCCCTAGCTTTTTTCATAGTGATGCTTCCTACGGCCTCCTCGACTTCACTTTCCAAGATGTCTGGCTCAAGGTGAGTGATCACACCATCGTGATTATCTGGGTCATGAAGATCTTTTTTGTACAGTTCTTCTATGTATTCTTACCATCTCTTCTTAATATCTTCTGCTTCTGTTAGGTCCCTACCATTTCTGTCTTTATTGAGCCCATCTTTGCATGAAATGTTCTCTTGGCATCTCTAATTTTCTTGAAGAGATCTCTAGTCTTTCCCCTTCTGTTGTTTTCCTCTATTTCTTTGCACTGATCACTGAGGAGGTCTTTCTTATCTCTCCTTGTTATTCTTTGGAACTCTGCATTCAGATGTGGATATCTTTCCTTTTCTCCTTTGCTTTTCGTTTCCCTTCTTTTCACAGCTATTTGTAAGGCCTCCTTAGACAGCCATTTCCTTTTTTGCCCTTTTTTTTCTTGAGGATGTTCTTGCTCCCTGTCTCCTATACAATGTCATGAACCTCCACCCATAGTTCATCAGGCACTCTGTCTATCAGATGTAGTCCCTTAAATCTATTTCTCACTTCTACTGTATAGTCATAAGGGATTTGATTTAGGTCATACCTGAATGGTCTAGTGATTTTCTCCACTTTCTTCAATTTCAGCCTGAATTTGGCAATAAAGAGTTCATGATCTAATGATTCATGTAGATTAGTAGATAAAGTTATATAGTTGTATATATATATAGATAGATAGATATTCTTTTTGTTTACAAAGTAGAAGCAATGTGCAGTTGTTAGAAGTAATGGTTAATTTAGATATATTTGTAATTAAGAGAATTATGATCATGAATAATCTCGAAGTGTTTCAAAGCTAGAAAACATTTCTACCCTTTCAGAAGAGGTAAAATTTTGGAAAAGCATTCATGCCAATTTGGAAATTATATTTTCTATATTTTTTTTACCAGGAGGTATCCATGAGATTAATATTTATCCCTGTGGATGAGATTTCTGTCAGCAAATTCTTATTTGCATTTGGGGAAAGAATAATTACAATAAACAAAACAAAGTTTGGAATTGTTATTTTAGTGGGTTACCTATTGAAAGAAAAATTTATTCATAAATATTGTTACAGAAGGGAAGGCAGACTTGTTTGAGCACACTGTCTCACCATCTCAGTAAATATAGGGACCACTGCAATGGGCTTTTGCAGTTGAAGACAGAGATTGGACTTAACTCCAAATACCAGAAATAGTCCTTTACAGACAAGGAAAAGAGTTTGTGTCAATAAATTGAGTAATGTTAGAGGACACTTCAGTGATCAGGTAAATTTTGGCTAAACTGACCCAAAATTATTCTTCCTGAAGGAAGGCCAAGATGATCAGGAATCTTCTGGAAAATGGTAGGGGTTGAGGAACAAGATGAGATACTGAGGGTGATAATCTACTGAGAATGGGAAGTGAAGTGAATGTCGCTCAGTTGTGTCTGATTCTTTGTGACCACATGGACTATACAGCCCATGGAATTCTCCAGGCCAGAATACTGGAGTGGGTAGCCTTTCCCCTCTCCCTTCCCAACCAAAGGATCAAACTCAGGTTTCCCTCAAAGCAGGCAGATTCTTTACCGGCTGAACCATCAGAGAAGCCCACTGAGAATAGGGCATCCTGGTTAAACTGACTTCACAGGATTCCTACTAATATTGAACAACACAGAGAGGAATGCAGTCGTTCAAAAGTGAAGGCCTAATTGATAAAGAATTCAGAGGTGCCTGAGTAGTTTGGTCATGGAAATAATCTTAGTCATTTGTTAAATAAATCAGAGTCAAATACAGGCAAGGATTTTATAAAAAATGCACATAAAAGCACAGGACTTCAGTTGTACTATAATAACAAAATCGTTAGTTTTTTTCTAGGATCATTTAATTATAACTTAGTTGTAAGATCCTAATGTCCAAACAGATTTGTTGTAAAGTATAACCTGAATTTTAGGGAAAAGGTTATTAAATTTTCCTTTTTGCTGTTTCTTAACCAAGAAAAGACTATTAAATTTCCCCTTTTTCCTGATTCTTAACCAAGAATTGTCCCCCTAAATTAAATGCTTCAATTTTTATTTTTGCTTGAAACCAACATTTTATTTATCCAAAATGTTTTTTTCCCCTTCCTACCACCCTAGCTTACTGAAATTTTACATTGCACTACACTGTGGTGTCTGCATAGATGCTCAAAATGCTACAGACTGCAAATCTCATCTTAATGTTTAATGGGCAGTGGAGGAGGATGCATTTTGCCATGTTTATAAAGGTTTCTATTTTCTTCAGCTTTGACTGATTGCACCTCTTTCTCATACATAGTTAATTCAAATTATTTGTGCCTCTGGAGTATATAATATGAGCCCAAAAGTTGCACAACATCCTCATACTGTTTGCAAACTCTCTAAGTGATTCTTGCCAGGAACCAGCACTCAAGGGGAAAGTTAATATTCCAGGGTATTAAAATAGCTTGATTTGATTTCATTTTCAAGGGAAGCTTTATCAAATTAAAGGTGTAAGAGAGGTGTATCTAAAATTTGTATGCTTAATCTTTGTTGTCTTTTCTCTGTTTAGGCAAACTGAGATACCTATACAGTATTTAAGTATTTTAAAATAAATCTGTTTTATTTTTAGAACATATTTCTGTCCATATACATATATAAGATCTCAATCAGCATGCACTGATGTTTACATATGAATAAACCTAGATGAAATCATATTGCCTGGAACTGACCGCTTATTTCTTTTCTCCAGGCTTGAGAAAGGATATCACAACTAATCTCTGTGGTTTGATCATTGTGACCTATATTGTTTCTAGAAAATGTCTGAAGTGAACTAGTCTATACATAGTTCATAGAGGCAGACAAACCTTCATGTTATGCTCCAGGTATATATGACATAAAACTCAAGTTACAGCTGGAGGATATAACACAGTAGATTGGAATAGCTGGAAAAACATTTGCTAGTTTTCTACTTTAAAAAGTTTATCCATGATACAGAGGAAAAATCCAGAGTGTGTGTGCTCTTTCTATCTGCTGATTATATTTAGTTTAAAAAGTCTATACTCTTTTCAAATGATGAATGGAATATTACTCTGAGACATTTAGGTGAAAAGTTATAAAGTCATTATTTTCAAATGGAGTTGCTGATTTCTTTTCTCCCCCACAGAAGTTCCTTTTTGTGAGCATTGACTTTGAAATGGGAAGGGGTTAAATATATTAAGACAAATAGAAACAAATAAATGTGAGGATGGAGGAGAACCAGGAATAAGGCTACAAATGCACATCACAGCATTCTATCCATCTAGTGAGAGTAGGAGAGATGCGAGAGTCTGCCTTTCTGCATTAGCTTATTACAATAATGGCTGTCCATACTTGACTTGTTTAGAGAGACCCATGGGTCCTTGGCATTGATATTATTCCTATTATTTTGTAATAATAGGAACTTTGTTATATTCCTATTATTTTGTAAATTGATTTATTTTTCAATTCATCTGTGTGAGTTCATGTGGTAGGTTACATAGTTCTTTTCGTGTGCTTAATTGCACCTTTTGGTTTGTATAAGCCCTGGGTGAGTACCAGAGGGACAGCTGCTCCTGCACTGGGGAAGGAAATTCAATGATTGATGAACCTGCACAGGAAAGAGTGAAGATTGTGTTTGTTGTCAAAGATAGTGCACAAACTTCCATTCTCAATGACGCAGAAATTTGAATGTAAAGCAGGTTCTCTCTTGGCATTTTGCCAGGAACTTCTAGTTGTTGGAGACCATAAGGAAAACACTATACAGATCCACTTACTTTACATGGGAAGTTAAAATGATGGCATGTCTTATCACTGTGGTGACATTTAAATCTAATCAATGTAAGAACCCATCTTAAGTCCATTTCCAAAACACTGCTTTCAAAATAACTTTTTATTGTTCTTCAATTAGCAAACTAAATGTATGTGCATTAATATAGCCATGCCAAAAGGAAAAGAACCAATAGTCCAATTTCTCATTCCTTCCTAAAAAGATGTATGTGTAACTAATTATATAGAATCAACACAAAATGTAAATTTTCTAATTAGTTAACCAGGGTAGATACCTCTTCATCAAATATGGCTGTATTTGATCAAAATTCTGTTCCTCTTCTTTCCTTCAGATAATGATAATAAAAGAGAAGAATCTGGGACACAGAATTGCAATAATAATTTAATTTATTTAAAATAATTTAATTCCTAAAGAAGAAAAGTATTGATTTTACTATTTACAGCATTTCAGAAGTTTTCCAAAGGGTAAAGAGGTACATAATAGATAAGTGTATATTAGACTGGTGTGCATAAGATTCAATAAATATCTGTTATTCTTGATGGAGATATGTTAATTGGCAAGAGCTCTAGACATGGTGTGGAGGTGAGAATATATTGTAACAAATGAAAATGTGTTGATAGAATTAAAAACAAAAATCACAGAAACCTATATTTTTTTATAGTTTTAAGAGCTAACAGAGTTTGGGAGTGTCTCACAAGAAACACTTTTAAAATCACAACAAGCATTTTCTAACGTGTGACCCAAGTCTGCAAGTCCATTCTGTATAACTAACTCCCTGAATTCTAGCTAAATATCACAGGAAACAAAATGTTAGAAGCAGATAAATTGTAGAAAAAGGTGAATAGATGTGCATGTGCTAAATCTGTGTATATCCTATATACTCTCTAAGTAGATTCATTTTTTGCCACACACCCTTGCCATTTATGAATTTAGCAAATATTAATCACATCTCACTCCGGGCCAAGAAGTCCTATAGGAATGGTGAAAATAACAGTCTCTATCTTTTTGGAGCTTACACCTGACTTCTACTCCTTTATTACTCAGTTCACATATTCCTCTGTGAGACATTTCTCAATACCCAAGCTGAAATTGATAATTTCTCCCAGTGCTTTCATAGTACAACAAAGAATAATCAGTTGTCATCCTTATAATGTACAGTGTTAGAAATGAGCTCCTTGACAGCAGACTTGTCAGATTAATCTTTGAATCTTTAGTGTCTCAGATAGTACAGTTCAGTCACTCAGTCGTGTCCAACTCTTTGTGATCCCATGAATTGCAGCACGCCAGGCCTCCCTGTCTATCACCAACTCCTGGAGTTCAATCAAACTCAGGTCCATTGAGTCGGTAATGCCATCCAGCCATCTCATCCTCTGTCATCCCCTTCTTCTCCTGCCCCTAATTCCTCCCAGCATCAGAGTCTTTTCCAATGAGTCAACTCTTCGCATGAGGTGGCCAAAGTACTGGAGTTTCAGCTTTAGCATCATTCCTTCCAAAGAATACCCAGGACTGATCTCCTTCAGAATGGACTGGTTGGATCTCCTTGCAGTCCAAGGGACTCTCAAGAGTCTTCTCCAACACCACAGTTGAAAAGGATCAATTCTTCGGCGCTCAGCTTTCTTCACAGTCTCAGATAGCACATGGCCCTAAATGAATTCTTAATAAGTGCTTATACAGTCATGAGTGATTTAATTGATGAATAAATTGTAAATTAATCAACGAAGTATCTTTAGCAGAACTGAAAAAAGAATTCATATTGTAAAATTTAAGTTTTAAAGTAGTTATTAAAACAAAAACTTACAATTTTAAAGTTGTTATTAGCTTCCCTGGTAGCTCAGCTGGTAAAGAATCTACCCGCAATGCAGGAGACCCCAGTTTGATTCCTGGGTTGGGAAGATGAGCTGGAGAAGGGACAGACAACTCACTCCACAATTCTGGGGCTTCCCTAGTGGCAAAGATGGTAAAGAATCCTCCTGCAGTGCAGGAGACCTGGGTTCGATGCCTGCGTTGGGAAGATCCGCTGGAGAAGGGAATGGCTACCCACTCCAATATTCTGGCCTAAAGAATTCCATGGACAGAGGAGCCTGCCAGGCTACAGTCCATGGGATCACAAAGAGTTGGACACAACTGAACAACTTTCACTTCACTTCATAGTAGTTATAACTAAATATTCATGAAGTTGTGAAGGCATATTTGTTTATGTAACAAATTCCAGAATTTGGAAAAGTTATATTAGTGTTAGGACAGTAACACAGCAGTTTTTGTAAAATGTGTAAGATATGGTTTTGACTCACGACTCTAAAAAGTGTTCTTTGAAATTAATGAGCTTGGGATGTGATGCTAAGGGTGTGCCCATAATCTTGTTTACATTTTACGGTGTTCATCATGTTAGGTCCTGCACATCCACCCCTGTGAGGATGCACGTTCCTTGCTGACTAACCTTTCCTGCATTCCTCTCCTGTGATGTATACACACAGGGGAACCTCAGAGTGTGCTTAGTGACTTCTTGCCTGGTAAGGCTCTTCACTTTGATGAACTCACCATCTTCCTCCTCTCATTGCTATTTGCCTGAATCTTTCTATTCAGTCCTCTTGAACTCAACAGTGTGTGGGCTCAGCGCTAGCTTCACAATCTTTCTCCTATTACCATTTTCTGGCCCTTTTAATATCACCATCTTCAACATTCAGTGGACTTGCCTTTCTTCTCTTTTCTTCTAAAGGTTCGATATTTTTACTTCTCTATTTTAGACACACACTGATATTGTTATATACTGTGGTTTTTAACTTTATTGCCTTTAGAGTCATAACCTAGAATATCTTACTCCTCAAACAAAACTTCCTCAGTTTTGTTGAAAACATCCCTTTCCTCATTCACATAACCCATTCTACACACACAGACACACACACACCAAAATTATTTTTACTTTCCGTTGTGCTTCTGGTTCTCCTCCCATTTCCCAAAATTTTGCAATGATTTGCCTTTTCATCCTGCATTCATTTCCTCTCATTCATTCTTCAGTATGTCTTCTAACTCTGTACCCATAGAAGAACAATAATTCACTAAATGCTTCCTATTTGAAAAGTCAGTGGACATCTTTCTGTCTTAATTCTACTCAGTCTCTCAGTAGCATTTACAACTCCTGTCTTCTTAAGAAACTTTTCTTCATTTTTCCACTACTGTTGGTCTTCTCTTTAGATTATCTCATCCATTTCCATGAATTTAGGTGCATTTCTCTGATGACGACTCTAGTATTTACATACCTGTCCTTATTCTCTTCAAAACCCAAGTTCTGTTGTCATAAACACAACCATCCTTTGACCTCTCTAACTCTCATAGCATCTCATGTATGTATGAATGAAACAGAACTTTTGATTTCCTCCTCACAGTGTCATAATGCCTACCCAGTCTTGCCTATTTTAGTGAATGACCTTTCACCTAACAGCTCAATTTCCAACTCACATCCAATTAATAACTTAATCCTTTCTTTAAAGTCTTATAAGTATGTTTTGAATCTGCTGCTTTTCATTGATATGCTTTTCCACTACTTGGTTAGTGACAGGTAAGATCTTTTAGTGCTAAAGCTTCCCATCGGGTCCTCTTCTATCCTTCTAATCCAGGGGTCAGCAAACTTTCTTATAAAAGAACAGAAAAGAAATATTTTAGGTTGTGTCAGCCAAATAGTCTGTCTGTTGCAGCTTCTCAACTCTGCCATTGTGGTGTGAAAGAGGACATAGGTGATATATAAAGAATGGATATGATTTTGTTCCAATAAAACTTTATTTATAAAAGAGATGGTGAGCCTCTGCCATGCTGCAGCTAGAGGGAATATCCTAAATGCAAATATTATGTTATTCCTCTACTAAACATATGCCTTCAATGATTTATTGATACTTTCATAATAAAATACAAAAATTTTGGTAGTTTTCTAAGCACTGCATGCCTTGGTCCTTTCTTACCATTCTTATTTTATCTGAAGTTACATTCTCTAAAATCACCATTTTCATTGAAGTTTCTTATGCATGAGCAGTGTTCAAGACCAGCTATGTGATCTTCAAGGCACAGTGAGGAATTAAAATGTGAAGCCCTCATTCAAAAGTTAATGATAAAAAGAAATGGAGTTCTAGAAAGTGGATTAAGGTCTAGTAGACTTCTTCTCTACATGACATTGTAGATATTTTATATTAGTTATTAATTAAATAAGAATATATGCTATGGGTGCCAGACCAAAGGATAGTCTTTGGTATTTTGTTATTAAACATTTATTCACTGGAATTTTATTGTTGTTCTAACATAAGATTGAGAGTTTGGGGTTACTTACGAAAAGCAAATTATTAGAGGAAAGTACAAGCTTTTTCTGTAGCTCTGAGTTTTTTAACAGTATGTGTTAACCAGATTAATTCTGCCACTTAAATCTATTACTTGGAGAAGGAAATGACAACCCACTCCAGTGTTCTTGCCTGGAGAATCCCAGGGATGGGGGAGCCTGGTGGGCTGCCTTCTATTGGGTCGCACAGAGTCGGACATGACTGAAGCGACTTAGCAACAGTAGCAAATCTATTACTATGAAAACCAACCCCATTAAACCCCAAATGAAGAGTTGAGTTGGCATTTTGGCTGATCCTAACTATTAATTGGACCGTCTAATAAATACTACTTTTAGAACCATATAACCTTAAAA
>SJYQ01000082.1:0-21146 GCA_006410935.1 Redunca redunca
TACACTTATTATTTAAATTATATAATCATTTACATCATTATTTCCTTTTATTTATTTGTTTATTTATTTCTGAGAGAGTCCCCATAGAGTCTGACTGTCAGACATTTCACGCGAATGCCGACTCTTCTCAGAAACCCGGACGAGAGGACCCACTGTATGGCAGAGGGCGTGAGAGTCAGTCTGTTGTAATATAACCTGTCGTGGGAAGCAATCTGAAAAAAAAAAATCACTGAAGCACTCTGCTGGGCACGTGAGACTTAACACAGTGTGGTAAGTCGAGTACACTTCAGTTTTGTTTTTTAAATTCCCATCGCGGGTGTGGCTCCGGCTGGCAGAGCAGGGAGGCTGTTCTACAGGAACATAAGAGCTTAATCCACACATGATCACATTCCTGCAAGGCGGACGCCTTCTGCTTAACCCACAGAAGGCATTTCTTGGGGCCAGAGGCAGCTGCTGGGAAAACCTCAGGGTACAGCAGAAGAAATGAAAAATAAATTCGGAATAAGCTCAGTTCCCAGCCACCTCCATGGTCCAAACCAGTGTTGCTTTTTTCTTTTTTTCATTTTATTTGAGTGGCTATGAATTCACAACTTGAAAACTGCTAATGCACGGAAACTGCCTGCACATCAGCGATCCCATATTAAAGTGGAGAGGAGAAACGTCCCATAGAAACGTCAGCTAAAATCGAAATGTCCCTTGTTTTACCATAATCGAGAAACAGCCCCGGGAAAGGTAAAGATATGGGAAAGGAGAACGTCGCTTCCACGGGGCCCCCAAATCCCACCCCCATCGATGAAGTCACGCTAAGTCTCTCGAGAGACACGGGGGCTTGGACAGGGCCTTTATGCGGCAGCCTGGATGGGAGGGGAGTTTGGGGGAGAATGGACGCATGAATGCCTGTGTCCCTAGCTGTGTACCTGAAACTCTGACAGCATTGTGACGCGGCTTCCCAGGTGGCTGTCGTGGCAAAGAACCCGCCTGCCAGTGCAGGAGGGTCGAGAGAGGCGGGTTCGACCCCTGGGGCGGGAAGATCCCCTGGAGGAGGGCATGGCAACCCACTCCAGCCTTCTTGCCTGGAGAATCCCACGGACAGAGGCGCCTGGCGGGCTACTACAGTCCCTGGGGGTCGCAGAGAGTCAGAGACGGCGGAGCGGCTGGGCAGCAACAGCCTCACCTCCCTTCTGTGAGGCAGCGGTCATCATTATTATCACTCGTTTCTCAGATGTGTGACAGGCGCCCAGAGAGGTTGGCACAAGTCGTGTGAGCTCACACAGCTGGGGCTGCAGGAGCCTGACTGTGATCTCACGCTTTGGGCCTTGAGGCCAGAGATAAATCACGACCGGCTTCCAGTACCACCCGCATAGACCAGCTGCATGCACTCCTCGGACGTGACTGGGTAACTGACGCTTTCAAACTGGTGTCAGAGCAACCTGAAGACGGCTTCCTCCCCTCCTCCTCCCCATGCCCCCAGTCCCCGGGGGTCCAGTGAGCATCCCCTGTCTCCATGGTAACCATCCCCCGTGCAGAGCAAACAAAGGTACTGACCTCTTCGGAAGGGCACGCTGCCAGAGTCGGGATGTCTCCCTCCACCCCCACGGTCCTCTCCGAGCCGTCCGCAGAGCTAGCCTGCCTGGGCCCCTCTGCCGGATTCGCACACGACCCCTCTGCCGCGGCCGCTGCACTGGAACGCGGCACCCCAATGCCTCCGAGGCGAGCCTGCGTAAAAACGTTCACGCTCAGCCAAGTTTCCCGTGTTGTTCAGTCGCTCAGTCGTGTCCCACTCTCTGCGACCCCACGGACCGCGGCACGCCAGGCCTCCCTGTCCTTCACCATCTCCCGGAGCTTGCTCACACTCTTGTCCATCGAGTCGGTGATGCCATCCAACTCTCACCCTCTGTTGTCCCCTTCTCCTCCCGCCTTCAATCCTTCCCAGCATCACGGTCTTTTCCAATGACTCAGCTCTTCGCATAAGGCCTAAGTATTACAGCTTCAGCATCAGTCTTTCCAATGAATATCCAGGACTGATCTCCTCTAGGATGGACCGGTTAGATCTCCTTGCAGTCCAAGGGACTCCTGACCTCTCTGCAAATCTCACTAACATCCACGTTCACATTATTGCTCCAGGTAAGAAGGACCCCATGGTACAGGCTCCCTACACAGCTCTCCACGTTTCATTTCTTAGAACCACCTGAATCTGCTTTACCTTTCTTCATATACAACCCAGTACCCAGCAGTAAAGAACTCGTCTGTAATGCAGGAGGCGTGGGTTCCATCCCTGCGTTGGGAAGATCCCTTGGAAAAGGGAATAGCAACCCACTCCAGTCTTCTTGCCTGGAGAATCCCATGGACAGAGGTGGGCTGGTGGGCTACAGTCAATGGGGTCGCAAAGAGTCGGGCACGACTGAGCGACTCCATTAAAAAAAGACAGACTAAGCAGACTTCTTGGCAGAAAGGAACAGCAATTTGCTATCAGTGACAAGAATCTGAAAAAACTCCTCTCTGTCTCCAGTGGTCAGAGAAAGTTTTTGTTGTTTTTTTTTCCTTCTCCTCCATCTTTCAGCCACAATGTACAGTATGGGGAGTCTTAGTTCCCTGACCAGGGATCGAACCCTTGCCCTCTGCATTGGAAGCTGAATGGACCTTCTTAACCACTGGACCACCAGAGATGCTGCAAGGAAATTTTGGTTCTGATTGCAAAGTAGCACCCAGCTCCACCAAACCAGAACAGCAGTGAAAACACTAAAAAGTGAATTCTTTTCAAGGTCCCAGTGCATGTATTTGCAGACACTGGACTCCACTGTTTCAACATGCCCAGTAAAAACAAACCGAGAAATACAATTTCCTGGGAGCTTGCCTTGAAAGTTCTTTTGCCTGCCTGTTGAAATTCACTGCAGAAACTCCGGTACGGAGAGAACGCAGCGTTAGAGTTCTAAAAAAAAATCAAATGGGTACCCGTCCAGAACTTGAAAAGCCCTCTTCAGACACCACCTTCAACGGCCTCTTCAATCAAGGATAAAGAGTGGAAAATGCCCGCTCCAATGACATCTATAATCAGTCATTTCCAGCCACTTAATCAATGAGTGGCTGTTTCCCTGATGAAACCGGCTAATTTAAATGATTATTTCTGCGTCGGTTCGGTAAACTGCAGCCGCAGCTTTGCTCATGAAACATTCACGATTTTGCACCGAAAAAAAAAAAAAAATTGCCTGCCTCTTTCAGCATCTTCCTACGTGAAATACAGGACAGGCATACAGATGGAACCGGCACAGCATCCACAGCTCTGGCGGGTCCTTAACCTCCAGCTATGGTCTTGCGGTGAAGGAACGCATCTTTCCTCGTCTAACTCCTTTCTGGTGTGTGCCAGCATTACTTAATATCTTCTAATTCCCTCATTTTTAAATAAACATGTCTATAAACGGTGAACTATTCCTGAACTTCCCTGGGGGTGCAGTGGCTAAGACTCTGGGCTTCCTGTGAGGGGGGACTCGGGTTCGATCCCTCGGCAGAGAACTAGATACCACGTGCCCCAATGAAGACCTGGTGCAACCAAATAAATAAATATGTTAAAAAACTGAACTTTAAAAAAATCTTATTTCTTCCATTACTGTAGTCCTTGACAGATTTTTTTTGTTCTCTTCTAAAGGGAAAGGTTTTTAAATTTTTCTTCCTTTTTTTTTCCCCCCCAAACTGTCTTGAGATATAATTAACATATAATATTGTGTAAGTTTTAGGTATATAACATGTTGATGTGATACAATTATATTATGCAAATTGGTTACCACTTGATTTTTTGGGGGGGGGGGATGTAATTTACTTTATTGGAATGGAGAACTGTCAAAGAGCCAACACCCTAATTTAACTGAAAACTATTTGTGAGGTCGTAGAACTATGTTATAATTTGAAGTCCAACTTCTTCTCAGAAAGAGGATCATAGTTAAGAAAATAAGTATTTGCATATTAGAAACAAGAATGCATTTACAGTTGTCAAATTTTTAATGGACTTGATCAGCACAAAAGTGGCCGATAGGTTAAAGACGCAACATCCTTCAAGTACCAGTTTGAAAGTGCCTTTCTTGGAAATAAAAATGTAGTGTATTATAAAAAACAAAAATTTACACAGAAAATCTGCCTCTGAAACATTGACAGATTTTTTTTTAATGTAACTTGTAATTGCTTATAATATCCTATACCTTGGAGAAGGAAATGGCAACCCACTCCAGTATCCTTGCCTGGAAAACCCCATGGACGGCGGAGCCTGCCGGGCAACAGTCCATGGGGTCGCAAAGAGTCGGACACGACTGAGTGACTCACATATATCTTATATTTGTGTTTGAAAAAAAACTAAAAATAAGAAGAGATTTAACACAAGAATGTGGGGGAGTCTGCCTTTGAAGAAAATGCCCAAGTATAGATCATAGAGAACGGATCCCTGGTTTCTGTCTGTTCTTAATCCCCAGTTTCAACTCCGGGGTTTCAGGACCTTACCGTGTGACCTGGGGGCGCCTGGTGGTCCTTGTTCCGGATATTTTCACAAAGGGGCAAGATGCTACGGTGGTAAATTCCCCACCACTGGTTAAGGAAGGACGCCTGATGCTGGTCGGCCGGCCCGGAGCCCTCCTCCAAAACGGAGCCCGTCTGGGGATTGTATTTATAGTTCCAAGGCTTCGAGGACCCCAGGAAGTGGACCACCTTCGCACTGGAGCCAAATCTGAGGAGGAGACACAGACAAAAATCAATAAAGTTGAAGAAAAAGAAAGCCAGTGGCCACCGCAGGACTCTTCACAGACAGCGAGATGCCCCTCGACGGCTCAGGGATGAGCCTCTCGTGATAGCCACTGAAGACTTGCATTGAAAACAAGAAAAAACTGTTCACAGTCAGTCCGCGGTGGCAGTCTTTCGTATTTCTGTAGACCAAGAAACATGATCAGAACCCGCGGGGACGCTCCCCACAGCAGAAAGAATAAATCAGGAGTCTTAGAGAGGTGGGTGGTTTCGGAGCCCAAATCGTCTCACCCTGAAAACGATGACAGGTTTTTTAAAAACATAGATTTTAGAGCAGAGAATGAAAGCCGCAGACCAGAAAACTGACTTCTTGGGCAAGACGGAAACTTTTCCCCTCTTCATTTTTGTCTTTTTATCGTTATCCCCACTCGCGCCAACCTCACGGCTTTGAAAACTGTTTTTCATTCATTGCTTTCTTATGAAATTTTGATGTCATATTCTCTCCAGAGATCTATGTTCGGTATGGCCCACTGTGCCCGCTGTGGGACTTTCCTGACGGTCCAGGAGTTAGTGTTTTGCCTCCTAATGCAGGAAGTGTGGGTTCCACCTCTGGCTATTTACTGTCCGACTCTTTGCGACCCCGTGGACTGTAGCCCCCCGGGCTCCTCCGTCCGTGGGCTTCTCCAGGCGAGGAGACTGCGGTGGGCTGCCGTTCCCTTCTCCAGGGGATCTTCCCGACCCAGGGGTCGGCTGTGCATCACCCGCACTGGCAGGCAGATGCTTCACCGTGTAAGTCACCCGGGGGGCCTCATCCTCATAATTCACGTTGAGGTGTGATGGAAAACAACAAAAATCTGAAAGCAGTTATCCTTCAATTAAAAAATTAATAAAAATATATATACTCTATATAACCACATTTTCAAAAAATCTATACTTCTATCTATACCTTTCATGTTTTCTCAGAAAATCTCACTGAAACTACATATAAAACCCTATTATTTTTAAACTGTGTAAAAGGGGACACATCTTTGACATTTTTTTCATAAACTATAACTATTTATAAAACTCACTGTTTGAAAGCAGGACTGTAGGTGTACGTGGTGTTGCTGCTCAAGTTATAGATGAAGGGCAAGTGTTTCCGGATGTCGGCGGTGGACCAGTTACTGAAGAAACTGTTCAGCAAGCCTTGGTCTGCCCCTAGAGAGTTACAGCACAGCCAAAGAAGTTAATAACGAATGGTGTAGTTTCACCACCCCCCCCGCCGCCCCCACATTCGGAGCTTGGCGTCTTAGCCACCGGACCACCAGGGAAGTCCCTCAATCCCCATCTTTAAGTTGGTATTCAGATTCGAGGTGGCGGGGAGGAAGTGCCAATGGGTCAAAGAGATGGCCACAGCTCCACTCTGGTCCGCAAACGCCCAACTGCCCCTCAACGTACCGTCAAAGCTGCCGTGGTCAGTGGCGTGCTGTAGCAAGAGGCTGTGTGTCTCCAGCGAGGGCTGGAAGACAAACACCCCGCTGTTGAAGCAATCCGGCCATCCGGGATCCGGGGCTGCAGAAAACTCCCTCCTGTCGAACAGCTCATCAATGTTGGACAGCACCTGGGGAGAGAGAGCGTGGGGCCCCCCGTACGACGTAAGTCTGACTCCATGTTGAATCTGTGTCTGTGATTTGAACTTCTATGCTCAACTGCTTCGGCTACCAGTTCATCCCTAAAGGGATGAAGCAGATGGCTTCCCAGGCTTGGGGGTAAACAACTGACCTGCCAATGCGGGAGACGCACGACACTTGGGCTCGAGCCCCTGGGTTGGGAAGATCCCCTGGAGAAGGGCCATGGTGACCCACTCCAGTAGTCTTGCCTGGAGAATCCCATGGCCAGAGGAGTCTGGGGGTTGCAGTCCATGGGGTCACAAAGAGTCAGACATGACTAACCACAGTAAAGGGATGTTGCGCTTGACCTTAAATGGTACACAATGGCCCATCTCTTGTCTGCAGGAACTGCCTGCCTCCAATGGAATGAGCCTTACGCTAAAATTCCTTTGTTTAGCTGCCAGGAAACATTCTGACCAGGACAAGCTCAGCACAAAAGGGAATTTACCTGCAAGCTTGTAGGTTGCTCAGTCACCAAGTTTTCTCCAACTCTTTGAGCCCCCATGGACTGTAGCCCGCCAGGCTCCTCAGTCCATGGGATTCTCCAGCCAAGAATACTGGATTGGGTGGCCATGCCCTCCTCCAGGGGATCTTCCCTAGTCAGAGATCGAACCATGTCTTCTGTTACCTGAAGATTCCTGATGGAAGTGTTTCAGTATGCACTTAGTTAACAAATCACCATCTGCAGGGATTACTTTCTGCAACAATTCCCCCGTCAGTAGTGTGTTAACGTACAAGTGAGAAATGCAACCGGAACTGCATGATGAACCAGACAGTGGTCCGTGATGGGACAGTTATCCCGAATTTTTTCAGTGACCCCCTTCTTTGCGGCTTATATTCCAAAGAGAAGAATGTGTGTATAAGATTGCTCCCTGGTTTCATTTCAAGGGACACCACTGAAGCAATATCATCTATGAAACAAAATGATCACCTCCAGGTTCTTCAGATCCTCTGTGGAACACTTAAACATTTAATTAATTGTATTTATTCTCTTTCATCTAGCAAATGTAACCAGTAAGCCTGGAAATCCATGGACATCTTGCAAGTCAGCACATTGGGTGTCAGTCACTCAGTCAGACTCTCTGCAACCCCGTGGACTGCGTGGCCCACCACGCTCCTCTGTCCCTGGGATTCTCCAGGCAAGAAGACTGGAGTGGGTGGCCATGCCCTCCTCCAGGGGATCTTCCCAATCCAGGGATCGAACCTGGGTCTCCTGCACTGCAGGAATATTCTTTACCATCTGAGTCACCAGGAAGCCCCAATATACTGATGATATTCCCTTAATTGTATTTATTCTCTTCTATCCAGCAAACGTGACCCCCGAGACTGGAAATCCACAAACATGGAGGTTTGCAAGTCAATATGATATCATCCATTGCCTCCGAGAGCTTGGCCACTAACAGTGCTCCTCTCCAACCCACCTACTGGCTTTATAAATTGTGCTCTGTTTGGGAAACAGATAGTACTCTGACTGTTCCTCTGTTCTGAGTTTCCTCTGCACGCCTCCATCTTCCTACACCACCTTTGCACAGCCAAGACAACCCAGAACGGATCTCCAACACTCCAACCTCATTTCACCTTTCGACGTTCCAACGGCTGTTTCTGAAAGTACCTGACCTGGGCTCCTACACCAAGGGTCACGACCCCAAATGACTCCAGTGGAGATGCTATAGCTTACGAAGCCAGGTTTCCAGTCCCACCAGGACTGTATTTCCAATATTTTGTTTTGTGTGGACGACATAATGAAATAACTCATCCTAGGGAAGGAACATGACTGAGCGACTTCACTTTCACTGTTCACTCTCATGCATTGGAGAAGGAAACGGCACCCCACTCCAGTGTTCTTGCCTGGAGAATCCCAGGGACGGGGGAGCCTGGTGGGCTGCCGTCTATGGGGTCGCACAGAGTCGGACACGACTGAAGCGACTTAGCAGCAGCAGCAGCAGCAGCAGGAAGGAACAGGCCTTCAAGTAACCCAGTGTTCTCAGCAACACTATCGGGTGTCTTCCACCCGATGTCGGCTGGCTAAATGATGCTGGTGGTGGAGATGGACATTAGCTGGGGGGGACCCACCAGCATGGGCTAGCAGCCTGCTAACGGAGACAGGGACAGGATCTTTGAGTGGGCGGCTCCTCATCAAGCAGAAGGTCTGGGCCTCCCCCTCCTCCGTACTCACCAGTGTGTCTGCGTCCAGGAAGACGCATTTGCTGTAATGGGTGAGCGTCCAGCAGTGAAGCTTGGTGAGGGTGATTCCGAGGTCAGGTCTCTTCAGAAAGGCCAGGTGGACGTAGTCTGCGCTGTCTAAGAGATTCACCTCGACGACCTCATCGAACACCCTTGAGAGGATAACCCTGGAAAAAATAAGCCGAATTCCAGGAGACCAGGAAACCGTTTAACGTAAGATATTCTGTCCCTTGTTGCTCACATTTCATTTTGCTGGAGTATATGCTGAAGTGTTTTTCTCTAAAAGGTTCTGGAGGGATAAAAATCTTTGTACAGATAAATGTGCTCAGTCGTGTCCATCTCTTTGTGACCCTGTGGACTGCAGCCCACCAGGCTCCTCTGTCCATGGGATTCTCCAGGCAAGGATACTGGAGTGGGTTGCCATTTTCTCCTGCAGGGGATCTTCCAAACCCAGGGATCAAACCTTCATTGCGTATGTCTCCTCCAGTGGCAGGCAGGTTCTCTACAACTAATGCCAACCAGGAAGCTGGGGGGGGGGGGGTGAAAAAAAGAATTTTTTCTGATTTTTTTCTGCAAGCATTTTACCTCAGAAAGACTGTCTTTCTGTCAAATTTTACCTCAGAAGGTCCTTCTTCCTGCCAGATTTTTATCTCCGAGAAACTCCTTCTGTCAGATTTTATCTCAGATCCTCCTATTGGCTGTCAGATTTTTGCCTCAGAACGCCCTACTTTCTGTCAGACTTTACCACAGGGACCTCTAGCTTCTGTCAGATCTCACCCCAGAAGGCTCATCTTTCTGTCAGATCTCACCCCAGAAGGTTCATCTTTCTGTCAGATCTCACCCCAGAAGGGTCATCTTTCTGTCAGATCTCACCCCAGAAGGTTCATCTTTCTGTCAGATCTCAGCCCAGAAGGGTCATCTTTCTGTCAGATCTCACCCCAGAAGGGTCATCTTTCTGTCAGATTTTACCCTTGAACCCCCTATGTCCTGTCAGGTTTTACCTCAGAACCCCCTAATTTCTGTCAGATTTTATGTCAGAACCCCTGAGTGTCTGTCAGAATTTGCCTCAGAACCCCCGAGTTTCTATCAGATTTTACCTTCCAATGTTCATCTTTCTGTCACACGATAGCTCAGGACCACACCCCGCCCTTCCACCTGCCCCAGTCTGTCAGATTTTGCCTCAGTCTATCAGCCATATTTCAATAAAAATGTAAGAAAAATAAAAATGCTTTAACTTAGCTCACGATGGGGGCTTCCCAGGTGTCTCAGTGATAAAGAACCCGCCTGCTTATGCAGAAGACACCGGTTCCCTCCCAAGGTTGGGAGGATCCCCTGGAGGAGGAAATGGCTACCCACTCCAGGATTCTTGCCTGGAGAATCCCACGGACAGAGGAGCCTGGCGGGCTGCCAGGGGGCCGCAGAGATCGTAACACGACTGAAGGGGTGTGCACGCACGTGGACTAGGGGGACGGTTGCTCCTCAGAGTCCCCCACGCGCCTCCATCCCTGAATCGATGACACCGGTTTCCATATTTGAGGCAAGGAGCTATTCTACACCCACGTGTCAGGATTCTGAAGCTGGCCCGGCGCCTGGCAGAGCCCCTTCCTCTCGTAACAGCCGCAAGCCCCTCTGCAAGTGGCCGGGCCCCCACGTGCGCGCCGGTCCGCGCTCACGGCCCAGGGCCTAGACGCTTCCATGGGCAGAAGATGAGGGTGTGCGTGTGAGCCTTACCTGAGCGGGGTGGACACCTGAGGCGCGACCAGCACCACCAGCCTCCTGGTGGCCCTGTGCTCCCGGAGAGACTGCCCCAGCACCAAGGCCCCCTGGCAGTAGACGTCGTTGGTGGCCAGCGTGACAAACGCCTGGTCGGACACTGTGGACGGGGACAACCGGGTTACCTTCTCGCCTGGCCTCAGGGGTCAGCGGTGGGGCTGCGCGTCACCTCTGACTCTCTCAAGCTGCAGGACCGGGACCGAACCAGAGTTTCCCAGGTGGCGCCGGTGGTGAGGAACCCGCCTGCCCGTTCAGGAGACTCGAGAGACGTGGGTTCGATCCCTGGGTGGGGAAGATCCCCCGGAGGAGGGCGTGGCCACCCACTCCTGTGTTCTTGCCTGGAGAATCCCATGGACGGAGGGGCCCGGCAGCCTACAGTCCACGGGGTCGTGAAGAGTCAGACACGAGCGAGGTGACTTAGCACGCACGCATGCATACTCTAAAATACGCTTCAGGGACATTTCACCTTCATTCTTTCATTGAAAAACTAAAAAAGAAAATTCTTCAAAAAAAAAAACAAACCCACACGTGTGCAGGAAACACGAAATATGATACAAAGTCAAGCAGACTGTGATTAAAATTTCCTGGTGCTGATGAACAGATCTAAGTTTATACACAGTATCGGTTTATATACACCAGGAAATTTTAATCATATACTCTGCTTATATACAAACAGACACTGCATATAAAATAAATAAACAACAAGGACCTACTGTATAGCAGGGAACTCTATATCTTCTAATAACCTATAATGGAAAAGAATAAAAAAAAAAAAGGAATACAGAGGGACTTCCCTAGTGGTCCAGCAGGTAAAACTATGTTCTTCACTTTGCAGGGGACATGGGTTCAATCCCGGGTCTGGGATCTAAGCTCTCACATGCCATGCCCTTATCTCCAAAAAAAAAAACAAAAACCACATATATATAAATGAAAATATATGAATATATACATATATGTATATCTAGATATAGATATATACACGATATATACATGAATATATGCTCAGCCGTGTCTGATCCTTGTGACCCCATGGACTGTAGCCCACCAGGCTCCTCTGTCCCTGGGATTTCCCAGGCAAGAGTACTGGAGTGGGTTGCCATTTCCTTCTCCAGGGGATCTTCCTGACTCAGGAATCGAACCCGGGTCTCCTGCACTGGCAGGCAGATTCTTTACCGCTAGCACCACCTGGAAAGCCCAACAAGAATTTTCCATTTTCATGCATATTTATAACTGAATCACTTTGCTGAAAACAACACGATATTGTAAATCAACCATCCTTCAGTTGAAAAAATAAAATTTCCTTTCGCTCCAGCATGACACAAGTGCCTAACTTATTTGATTCTCCACTCAAGTCTCAAAAACTCACCCAAGATTTTTAGGTCTCGGGTGAATACAAAGCCAAAAGTAGAAACAACAGTCGGATTGATCTGAGTTACCACGAGGATTCCCGCCCACCTTGCCAAAAGAACCGGGCTCTCAAAAGGGAACCGCCAGACCCATTAATTAAATCGCACACGCCCCAGTCGTTGGCAAGACTTCAACTCAAGGGTGTATGAAGCCAAGGAGACTTCAGAAGGGAAAAGAAGACCGTTTCATTCACCAAAAACGCCCTGTTTCCCCAAGGTCTCCGCAGCAGGGAAAGAAACTCCAGCAGCTGATGGGATGACGGCAATTCCAAGTGCGACGAACCCGTGATGTGGACGTTCACAGGGAATTTTAAACCGCTTGACTCTGAGGTCCCCTGGCCGCCAGGACGAAACCAAGGGGATCAGGAGATCCGGGCCTTGGCTCCCGAGCTGGCGACAGAAATTAACATTCGCCGCGTTTGGTCTGGGGCTGGAACACACACAGCTCAGTTCTCAAAGGCCAGATGGCCCTCCCCTGTGGCCGCCTCAGCCTCCCTGCCTCCGAATACAAAGTCACCCCGGAAAGAATAGCAGGACCCAATGTTCCCGGGCCCGTTTTCCTGTTTGAACCTTGACAGTCTGCTGGGATGAGTGCCCACCTGCCCAAGGGCCTCCTGTCTACCCCTGGCTGGGGTTCTTCTTGGATTAAGGAGAAGATGAGGATTCCTGGCGTCTCGGCCATGAGTTATTACCGAGAAGGAAAACTCAGAACTCAAGTCTGCAGCCCCCAAGATGGCCGTCTATGTATTCCTCTACCTAGCTATCATCATCTATTAACATGAATAACATCCGTCTAGGAAATGGCACCCCACTCCAGTACTCTTGCCTGGAAAAATCCCATGGATGGAAGAGCCTGGTGGGCTACAGTCCATGGGGCGGCAAAGAGTCGGACACGACTGAGCCACTGAGCACATATGTACCCACTCTGCAAGGCCGAGTTTCCACTCGACGGGGTGCGAGGGTGGGGATGTCTGGCATGGAACACAGACGGGACTGGTGGCTGTCCTCCAACCCCAGGTTGAAAAAGAAAAAAAAAAAAACATCTCCCGAAGTCTACTTCACCCTGCAGACAGCGGCAGCTGTTTTATGAGGGATCGGGAAGCAATGTTTACTCCGATTCCTCGCCTCCTTCCCCTTCCACCCACCTAACAACCACTCCCCCCAAATAACACCCCGGCTTCCTCAGGGCGGGGGTGCAGCGGGGCCCTCCGCTTTCACTCAAAGGCGTGTTTTGTTACCGGCCAGGAGCGCTGAATCCCCGGTGGGGTCTCTCCAGCGCGCTGCCTGGCCCGACAGCCATGTGTACGAACGTCCCTCCTGAATGCTACCATTTATACAGACCCTCGCCAGTTTCCAGAAAATGCATTTTTTTTTTTTTTGGAGAGCTCCAAGCCGCTCCCTGGAACACACATCAACAGAACGTTGTAGCATACAGCAGGAAATCGGCCCAAACAGCTTTACCTCTCTAAGGCACTAAGGTGGAAAACAGCTGGGAAGCCGCCTGGTGACTTATTACCAAATCGCTCCTCTGAATAAAAAGCGACCTGAATTTTTTTTTTTTTTTTAAGCGCTCATGAATGATCAGGCCTGACTTGGAGCAAGTAGAGATTGCCTTCATGATAAGAAGAAAGAAAAACAACAGGAACAGGCGGGAATTCCCCAGCAGGCAAGTGGTTAGGCGTGGCTTCCCAGGGGGCTCAGTGGTAAGGAATTCGCCTGCCAATAGAGGAGATGGGGGTTCAATCCCTGGTCCGGGAAGATCCCCTGGAGAAGGGAATGGCAACCCACTCTGGTATGCTTGCCTGGAGAATCCCCATGGACAGAGGAGCCTGGTGGGGCTACGGTCCTTGGGGGCAAAGAGTCGGACACGACTGAGACACTTGGCATGTACGCAGGGAAGCGGTTAGGATGTCAAGCTCTCCCTGCTGGGGGCCCAGATTCCACCCGTGGTCAGCAAGGCAAAATCATACATGCAGGGTGAGGTGGCCAACCAGCCCTCTTCCCCCCCCACACAAAACAGAACAGGACACACATCTTTCCCATGGGTGAAGGTTACATTTTATCATCCCATTTCTAAGCCTCTGAGGTCCACTGTTCCAATTAGACGTCCCCGCCAAACCAGAGGGCAGGCAGAGAGGATGCCACGGGAGCCCTTGGGAGTCAGGGCTTGCCAGTCGCAGCCATCCCACCAAAGTCAGCCTGCTGCCCTGCAGCGGGGGTTAACCGTGGATCTTTATACAGGAATAAGCAACTCTGCCTCTGGTCTGATCTTGCTGAGGACCAAAGACACTCTGTCTTCCCAGAGTTTTACGACCGCGAACTTCCCATGGTTTTGCAAGTCGGTAATCGCCTCACACGGTTGCCTGCCTGCCAAGAAAATGGTCCACCCAACCTCCAAGGGCTAAGCTTTCACAGAAGGAAAATTACCAAATCTCAGTGGCCCTTGACCATCTTTTTTGAGGCCAGGAGGAGAAGGGGGTGACCCAGGACGAGCCCCTTGGATGGCAGCACCGACTCAATGGATGTTAAATTTGAGCAAACTCGGGGAGATGGTGATGGACAGGGAGGCCTGGCGCGCTGCACTCCGTGGAGTCGCCAAGAGTCAGACACGACGGAGCCACTGAGCAACAGCCGCAAATATCCCTAAACCTCAGCCCTCCCCAGCCGCTGAGACCCACGGTCTCGCCAGTCGCACCAAAGGACACCAAGCTCTCCAGCCCCCCGGGGGGGACGAGGGGCTGGGCGGATACAGCCCGGTGGGCGCTGAAGAGTTTGGGGACCCCCTGTGCGGGCATAGCGGGGAGGTGGGGGTCCCCGCCCCCCAGCGCAGTCCATCTCACCCGGCCTAGGAGAGCGCGGAGGCTGGCGGCCAGGAGGGTTCTCGGCTTACCGGGCATGGTGTGGGCGCAGCGCGCGGTGGGCACCACGCGGCCGAGGGCGCCCGGGCGGGGCGGGCAGCCTCTCTCCCGGGCTCCAGCCGCCGAGCCGAGCGGAGGCGTCGTCTGCGTCTCCAGGGGCCCCACCCGCTCCGAGCTCGAGGCCTGCGGAGACAGCTGGGCGTTCCGGATACCCGCACCGCCCCAGGCCCCGGCCCCTCCCGAGTCAGCCCAGCCTCCGCCGCGCGCGCGGGGCAGCCGCGGGCCCTCCCGCCGCCGGGCGCCCCCGGGTGGCCTCAGGGTCCCCCGCCGCGCCCCGCACAGGCTGCAGGCGCCCCCCGCACACACACCCCCCCAACCACGGCCGGACTCCAGCGGCCTCGCTGAGCCCCCACCGCGACCGCTCCTTGCACCGCGCGTCCAGCCGTGCGCCGCGCCCCTCTCTGCGTCTCTGCGCTCCCGCAGCCCCAGGGAGCCCCAGCTCCGCTCCGGGTGGCCGCTCCCCTCGGGCGCCTCGGCTGCCCCCACGCCTCCGGAAGCTTCCTGCGCCTCCCACGCCCCCGCCTTCCACACCCCGCGGCCCGCTCTTCCTCCGAGCGCCGGGAGCTGCGGGTCTCCACCGCGCCCAGGCGGCTCCCACGCGGTGCGCTCGGGCAGCCCCGGGCCAGGCCTGCGTCCCCGGCCCGGCCCCGATCGCCAGCGGCGCCCCCACCTTCTCGGGGCTCCCGCAGTTGCTGGCCCAGGGCGGGCGGGGCGGCGCGCGGCCCAGAGGTGGGCGGCTCTCCGGAAGGCCAGCTCCGCCCCCGGGCGGGGGTCTCCCGCGCGGCCCGCCCCAGCCGCACGCCCCGCCTGGTGCCCCAGCTGAGGCCCCCGGGAGGTGAGAGCCTGGAGGCGGGCACTTCGGACTCAGCGCCCCGCTCCCTCGGCCGCCTCTCCGCGGAATCCAGGCGTCCGGAGCGTCCTGGCTCTCAAACCTCTAACCTTTAACACGCTGCCCCCAAAGTCAATGTTTGCCCTGGCCTCGCGGGCCGGGCCCCAGGCCAGCGTGGCCCGGGGCAGAGGCCACGCTGGAAACGTGATCGTCTTCGGGGAACGTGCGGAGCGGAGGAGGCGCGCGCGCGGGGCGTGAACAGTGTGCATGGGTGAGGCGTGGACGGTGCTTGGGCGCAGGAGAGAGGGACTGATCAGACTCGGTGATGGAGCGAAGCGTAACGCGGGCGGAAGAACCTGAATAGATGAAGGAGGGAACACCGTTATGAGTGAATGCGTGCCTGAGCGAATGAATGAATGAGCTCCTGTGTGCATGCCTGAGTGAATGAATGAATGAATGAGTTCCTGTGTGCAGACCTGAGTGAATGAATGAGTCCCCTTTACATGCCTAAGTGAATGAATGAATGAGCTCCCGTGTGCGTGCCTGAGTGAATGAATGAGTCCCCTGTACATGTTTGAGTGAATGAATGAATGAGTCCCTGCTTGTATGCCTGAGTGAATAAATGAATGAGCTCCCGTGTGCATACCTGAGTGAGTGAATGAGTCCCCTGTACATGTTTGAGTGAATGAATGAATGAGTTCCCGTGTGCAGGCCCGAGTGTATGAATGGATGAGCTCCTGTGTGCGTGCCTGAGTGAATGAATGAATGAATGAGTTCCTGTGTGCAGACCTGAGTGAATGAATGAGTCCCCTTTACAGGCCTAAGTGAATGAATGAATGAGCTCCCGTGTGCGTGCCTGAGTGATGAATGAATGAGCTCCCGTGTGTATGCCTGAGTGAATGAACGAATGAGTCCCTGCTTGTATGCCTGAGTGAATGAATGAATGAGCTCCCGTGTGCATACCTGAGTGAATGAATGAGTCCCCTGTACATGTTTGAGTGAATGAATGAATGAGTTCCCGTGTGCAGGCCCGAGTGTATGAATGGATGAGCTCCCGTGTGCGTGCCTGAGTGAATGAATGAATGAGCTCGCGTGTGCAGACCTGAGTCCCCTGTACATGCCTGAGTGAATGAATGAATGACCTCCTGAGTATGTGCCTGAGTGAATGAATGAATGAGTCCCCGTGTGCGTGCCTGCCTGAGTGAATGAATGAATGCTTGCAAGAAGGGGTGAGTGCGTGAATTCGTGAATGAGCGCTCGTCTGCTGGAGTGGGTGAATGAGTGAATTAATAATTCACGGATGCTTGAGTGCACGCGTTTACTAAGCGCACACGGGAGGGAGGAAGCAGATTGCCTTGGCCCAGAGGGAAAGAGAGGGTTAAAGAAGCCACATTCCAGGCTGGGGAAGGGGTTGAGTGGTGGTTCCTGGCACTTTCTTCTGCCTTGGGGGAGAAAATGAGACCCTTCCAGGCCAAGTGCACACGCAGTCCTGGAGAAGGCAGATTCCTTCCCGCCTCATCCCTGAACCCACCCTTTCATTACCGCTCATAAAGCATCCTAGGAATTCCACGCTCTACCCAACCCTCGGGAAGTCCAGGAAACACCACGAGGCCGGTTGATAGGTTTGGAGGAAGTGGATATCACCCCCTCCCACCCACGGGAGCCGGACACCCTAACCTGTGGTTCACTCCAAGGCCTCCTCGCCCGGCTTTTGCTTCCACGGGTCACAGCATCTTCTGGGACATTCTGAGAAAAGTCCCAGGTCTCAGGAAACTGCGTGTTGGGGTCGTAGCCTCTGTTACCAAGCTTCCCTCCCCCTGGTGGGTTCTGATTGCTGACTTGTGGGCTTGGGATGGCTGGAGCACCCTGTGGCTAGAGAGTGGGGGAAGTAGGTGGGACCCAGAAGCAGCAACTGAGGGGAACTGGAGAGAGGTTTGCGTCTGTTCTGTTTTCCAGTTCTCATGTTTATTTCACACTGCCTGCGAGTGTACGGGCTGGCTTCAGTCATGTCTGACTCTCTGCAACCCCGTGGACTGTAGCCCGCCAGGCTCCTCTGTCCATGAGATTCTCCAGGCAAGAGTACTGGAGTGGGCTGCCATGCCCTCCTCCAGGGGATCTTTCTGACCCAGGCATGGAACCCCAGTCTCCCGCACTGGCAGGCGCGTTCTTTACCACGAGCGCCATGTGGGAAGCCGTTATTTCATAACTTCAAAAAAAAATTTCTCTGTTAGAGTATAACAGATGAAGCGCTTTCCTGATGGCTCAGTGATGAAGAATCTGCCTGCCAATGCAGGAAACGAGCAGGTTCATCCCCTGGGTCGAGAACATCCCCCGGAGGAGGGCGTGGCAACCCACTCCTTTGTATTCCTGCCTGGAGAATCCCGTGGACAGAGGAGCCTGGAGGGCTGCAGTCCAAGGGCTCACAGAAGAGGGGGGAATGGCTTAACATATAAACAACAGCAACAACTTGTTGTTTCAAGAGTACAGCAAAGTGATTCAGTCATACATACACACGTATCTCTTTTTTCATGGGTTCTCATTAGTTAGCTATTTTATACATAGTGTAATAGCACATATGTGAAGTGAAGTGAAAGTTGCTCAGTTGTGTCTGACTGTGACCCCGTGGACTGCAGCCCGCCAGGCTCCTCTGTCCATGGGATTCTTCAGGCGAGAATACTGGAGTGGGTTGTCGTTTCCTCCTCCCGGGGAATCTTCCTGACCCAGGGATGGAACCCAGGTCTCCCACATTGCAGGCAGATCGTTTACCGTCTACGCCACCAGGGAAGCCCAGGGTGTACGTATCAATCTCAGTTTCACGTTTTATCCCACTCTCGATTTCTGCTTTGCAAATGCGTTCATCTATGACACTTCTCTGGATTCCACATATACGTATTAATATATGATGTTTGTCTTTCTGACCTCACTTTGTATAGATAGTCTCTGGGTACAGCCACATCTCTGCAAATGGCACAGTTTCATTCCTTATTATGGCAGAGGTATTCAGTCCATCCTAAAGGAAATTAACCCTGAATATTCGCTGGAAGGACTGATGCTGAAGCTGCAGCTCCAATCCTTTGGCCACCTGATGGGAAGAACTGACTCACTGGAAAAGACTCTGATGCTGGGAAAGATTGAGGGCAGGAGGAGAAGGGGATGACAGAGGATGAGATGGTTGGATGGCATCACTGACTCGATGGACGTGAGTTTGGGTAAACTCTGGGAGTTGGTGATGGACAGGGAGGCCTGGCATGCTGCAGTCCATGGGGTCGCAGAGAGTCGGACACGACTGAGCGATTGAACAACAGCAAACATAGCCGAAGGCAGTCAGCCACAGGCAATCCTCCCGGATCTCCGGGCAAAGGCTAGGTCCATTTTTAAACCCAGAGCAGACATCCTGCCGTGGCTGCAGCTGGGTTCCTTTGGGCGTGGGGGGCGCTATCCAGGGAGCCAGGTGACCTGTGGGCACCGTGAGCCCGAGGCGGTCTCTGCTCTCACATGCCTCACAAAGGATGTTTGTCTATTGCAAAACTGAGCCTGCGTTCTCCCAGGATGCTGTGTGGAGAATATGAGTCTTCGGTTGCTACATTAGATGCAACGTTGTTGGCAAGTTACAGGGCCCTTTGCGACACATAGTTCAAGCCCACAAGCTAGAAAAGTATGCCAGCTGGCTGGACGGCTTGCCGCATTTTTGTGATGAAAGCCTTGTCAGTAACCTTGAAAGGCAAGCAAGACAATGAGAACAAATTCAGCAGTATATATATATGTATACATATATGTTGAGCGACTGAGTGAGTGAAGTCGCTCCGTCGTGTCCGACTCTCTGCGACCCCATGGACTGTAGCCTACCAGGCTCCTCCCTCCATGGGATTCTCCAGGCAAGAGTACTGGAGTGGGCTGCCATAAGATATGGGTATATAATTGTAATTGTGGTACAGACACGGGAGGAAGCATTTATATATATATATGTACTCCTTCTGTGTGTGTGCACCACGGTTACAATTATGTATCCAGATTTTAGGGCTTCCCCGGCGGGTCAGTAGTAAAGAATCCACCCGCAATGCAGACTCAGGAGACGCGGGTTCGATCCCTGGGTTGGGAAGACCCCCCTGGAGGCGGGCACGGCAACACTCCAGTGTTCTCGCCTGGAGAATCCCATGGACAGAGGAGCCTGGCGGGCTGCAGTCCGTGGGGTCACAGAGATTCAAACACGACGGAGCGACTTTCACTTCACTGCTCTTTGCCGCTCAGGGTTCTAGGAGTTACAGACACATCCATGTTTTTCCAAATGTATATTCTAGTCGGGGAGGTGGGGAGAAGCCAGGCAATAAGCAATTGAAAGTCATACTTGATAAGGGGTTGGAAGTGGATAGGGGAGACCGAGAGAGAACAAAAAAGTCTGAGCAGAGGAGGTGGGCGAGAACGTGTCCTTGGCTACGATTGCAGTGGTCTCGTCTCTCTAGTTAATGCCCCTCTGGTTTGCAGCCAAAGGTGAGAGAGCCAGGTGGTGCCCCCAGCCCGCCACTCCAGCGGCAAAATGTTCTGTTTGTCACTCGAACTTGTCGTTCAGTCACGCACTCGTGTCCGACTCTTTGAGACCCTACAGACTGCAGCCTGCCAGGCCTCCCTGTCCATCACCAACTCCCGGAGCTCGCTCAAACTCATGTCCATCGAGTCGGTGATGCCATCCAGCCATCTCCTCCTCTGTCGCCCCCTTCTCCTCCCGCCTTCAATCTTTCCCAGCATCAGGGTCTTTTCCAGTGAGCCAGGTCTTCGCATCAGGTGGCCAGACTATTGGAGTTTCAGCTTCAGCATCAGTCCTTCCAATGAACACCCAGGACTGATCTCCTTTAGGATGGACTCGTGGGATCTCCCTGCAGTCCAAGGGACTCTCGGAAGTCTTCTCCAGCACCGCAGTTCAAAAGCATCACATCCAAACACTGCTTTGAGTTTCAGTTGAGGGGAGTTTGGGGCATCTGTCCAACCGTGGGCCATTTATGGAGCCCCAGCTATTTGTGGAAAGGCAGCTATCTTTGCCGCGCACCTGCTCTAGGAGGGTGGGGAGAGGGGGTAGCCAGGATAAAGGAGAGACGGCTGCAAGGCACAGATGTGCTCATAGCTCTGCTGGATTCCGGGGAACACGCTGCGTTTATATTTGGAACTCCGGGGGACAAGCCTCCATTAGGAAGACGGGGCTTGGGCAGACGCCAACCCACACCCAGGAAGCCTGTCAACACCCGGGCCCAGAATAGTACGCGATGTGAAATCGGACAAGCTGAGTCTATTATTCCCTCTGGAGTCTGACCTGCAAATAAGCGCTCGCGGGGTGGGGCTGGCTCTTGGACACCTTGACCCTGTCTTCACTTTCCCCTGCATCTTCTCTGTTTGCTGGGAAATCTCAGGAGACTTTCCACCAGTGAGAGTGGGCTTCTTGTGGCTCAGACAGAACTTGCGCTTGAGCACATTGTGACTCCAAGGAAAGCAAAAGGGTAGCCCAGTGGTTAGCGAGCTCTAATGGCGAGGACGCAGGTTCGATCCCTGGTCAGGGAACTACGATGCTACATGCCGTGGAAGAGCTAGACGGCCCGAGTGCCACAACTAGAGAAAGGCTGAGCGTGGCAACAAAGACTCACAGCAGCCAAAAGTGGAAAAATATATATATATATTT
>SJYQ01000082.1:27960-59588 GCA_006410935.1 Redunca redunca
CCCTGGGATTTCTTTGGAAGGAATGATGCTAAAGCTGAAGCTCCAGTACTTTGGCCACCTCATGCGAAGAGTTGACTCACTGGAAAAGACTCTGATGCTGGGAGGGATTGGGGGCAGGAGGAGAAGGGGACAACAGAGGATGAGATGGCTGGATGGCATCACGAACTCGATGGACATGAATCTGAGTGAACTCCAGGAGTTGGTGATGGACAGGGAGGCCTGGCGTGCTGCGATTCATAGGATCACAAAGAGTCGGACATGACTGAGCGACTGAACTGAACTGAATAGCTGTAAGTAAATACATTTTACAAATTTATTTTTGGCTGTGCTGGATCTTCACACTGCAAGGGCTTTTCTCTAGTTGTGGTGAGCAGGGATTACTCTGTAGCTGGAGTGCATGAGCTTCTCATTGAAGTGGCTTCTTGTGTTGTGGAGTATGGGGTCTAGGGTTCATGGGCTCAATAGTTGTGGTGCATGGGATTAGTTGCCTTGCAGCATGTGGAATCTGCCTAGACCAGGGATCAAACCTATGACCCCGGCATTGGTAGATGAATTATTAACCACTGAACCACCTGGCAAGTCCAGTAAATATATATATTTTTTAAGTGAAAGATTCCTCACAACACCATCTGTCAAAAGTGAGCTATGGCCAGGTCCAGGACTATAAAGACAAGGTTTATTGCTACCATAGAAAGCCCTGTCTCCATTTGGTCCTGTGAATTCACTGCTCATTTCTCAAGCTGTACTAATCTTTCTGTCTCAGGTTTTGGTCAAGATATTTTGTCCAACACTGGCCATATTAAATACATGTTTCTTCAGGTGATAAAAGATAATCAAGGGTGATCACAGGATACTCAATCATTTCCCTTGGTCAGCCTTTTTTATTCCCAATTCAAACAAATCTTTATAGTGACTCATGATCAAACCATGCCTGCCACTCATACTCAATGAAAAATAGCAGGTTTACAATGAAAATAAAGAGTTCCAGATCACTTACTACGTGTCATGCAGTGTGCTAGCTCATTAACAATGGTTTTGATAGTAATAGTCCCATGACTTAGAGGAAAAAGGGGAAGTTGGATAATTTGTCCAGGTTACATAGATTCACGTTTGAATCAATGACCATCTGACCCATGAGTGGAAAGTTACTGTTGAGCTAGAGAAGAATCTCAGTTTTAAAAAGCAGACCAATGTTCATCGCAGCACTGTTTATAACAGCCAGGACATGGAAGCAACCTAGATGTCCATCAGCAGATGAATGGATAAGCAAGCTGTGGTACATATACACAATGGAGTATTACTCAGCCATTAAAAAGAATACATTTGAATCAGTTCTAATGAGATGGATAAAACTGGAGCCTATTATACAGAGTGAAGTACTCCAGAAAGAAAAACACCAATACAGTATATTAACGCAAAATATGGAATTTAGAAAGATGTTAACAATATGTTATTGTTAACTGTATGCGAGACAGCCAAAGAGACACAGATGTATAGAACAGTCTTTTGGACTCTGTGGGAGAGGGAGAGGGTGGGATGAAACGAATCACCAGTCCAGGTTCAATGCATGATACTGGATGCTTAGGGCTGGTGCACTGAGATGAACCAGAGGGATGGTACAGGGAGGAAGGAGGGAGGGGGTTTCAGGATAGGGAACATGTGTATACCTGTGGTGGATTCATGTTGATATATGGCAAAACCGATACAATATTGTATAGTAATTAACCTTCAATTAAAATAAATAAATTTATATTAAAAAATAAAAAGACCAAGCACAGCCTAAAATTATAGCTTAACAATTTTACCTTCAGTTTAGCCCATCCGTTTATAAAATGCACAGAAGGAAATTCTCCACAACAGAAGTAATCTATAAATCACCCTCTAAGGACTTTATATGTATATTTAAGTGAAAAACATAATAATGTGGAATAGTGAATGATTTTTCAGTTCAGTTCAGTTCAATTCAGTCACTCAGTTGTGTCTGACTCTTTGCGACCCCATGAACTGCAGCACGCCAGGCCTCCCTGTCCATCACCATCTCCCGGAGTTCACTCAGACTCATGTCCATCGAGTCCGTGATGCCATCCAGCCATCTCATCCTCTGTCGTGCCCTTCTCCTCCTGCCCCCAATCCCTCCCAGCATCAGAGTCTTTTCCAATGAGTCAGCTCTTCTCATGAGGTGGCCAAAGTACTGGAGTTTCAGCTTTAGCATCATTCCTTCCAAGGAACACCCAGGGCTGATCTCCTTTAGGATGGACTGGTTGGATCTCCTTGTACTCCAAGGGACTCTCAAGAGTCTTCTCCAATACCACAGTTAAAAGCATGATTTTTAGTCTCAGAATAAAGAGCCTTGTTATTTCGTCTTTTCTTAGGGAGTCAGGTCAAAAATAAAAGGGTCACACTTGTGTTTCTTGTGAAGCAGTGTGCTCTCATTGCAGAAATGAAATCATGGCTTGCCTTCGCTGGAAAGCTTTCAAAGGAATCCCGAAACAATAAAATGGAATCTAGGTCCTCATCAAGTCGTGCGTACACTTGCCATCTTCTTCACATTCATGTCTTCCCACTCTCACTCTCACTGGGTCCTTGCTGGCCACACCACGCTTGGTGCTACTTTTTACAATGAATAATAAAAGACTAATTGTTGGGAGCATGCCAGAGAAAGCAAAGATGGCAAACCAACAGTGCAAAAATGTTTGCAGTTTTCTCATCCATTTAAGCAGACATTTAGCCCACAATCTCGCAGTTTCACTCCTAGATATTTACCTTTGGAAATGAAAACATATAAACACAAAATACTGTGCAAGAATAGTCCTAGAAGTTTTAATCAGTAATATTGGAAAACTAAGATAACCCCAATCCCCATCAATAGATGAAGGCACAAACACATGTAGTGTGTTCCTCCTGTGGAGCACTACTCAGCAATTAGGAGTTATGCACAGGTATGCACAATAGCATGCATTCATCTAAAATATGATTTTTAGATAAAAGGCAGAAAGACACAGAAGAACACATACTGAAGGATTTTCATTTAAAAGGAAGTTCAAGAATACGAAAAGCAAAGCTAGGACAGTAGAACAATGGTTTTTTTCTAAAGGATTAAATACAAAGGGTCATGAGGGTGGTTTTCTCTCTTTACTCCAGTGAATGGCAGCTTAGGGATGGAGAGGTAGCTCCGATAGTTCTGGAGTTGGTATGAGCAGGTGAAAAATTGAGCAGTCACCACTTCCACTACTTCTGCTGTTGCAGGATCAGAAAATTACCGCATGCATTCATTCAGTCAGTTAGGTACTCACTCAGTCATCTATTCATTCATCTATTTAATTTTTTCAGTGATATAATATGAAACAGAAGCACTACTTCAAACATTAAAAAAAAATAGTTTTAGTAATCCTAGACAGGGAAGAGGTGTACATAGATCCTCTAATTCTGCTCTGGCTGCAATGAAGTAGGACTAACTTTGTAAAAGGAATCCCCTGGGATTCCTCATAAAAACATGAAATTTTCAGAATGCCAATACTCAGTGTAAAAAAAACCAAAGACAGCTGGAGGTGCTAGAGAATACAGCCTTTGGACAGATTCTAAAACAAGGAGACGTATTGTCCCAAAGCTGAGAATATTACAGTGATTATGTCAAGCCCATGGGTAACCGCTCAGTCAATGCCACCTCCAAAAAAAGTTCTGCCAGCGGTCTTAATGTCTGCAACAAGCCTTGTTTGTTCTTGGGTCTGAAGTACTAACAAGGCTTCTTAACAATTAATTACACCCTGTTTTACAAGAGTGAATGTTTTGATTTGTGAACTTTGAGGAGAGCTTCAGGGAAATTTAAAATGCCCTCCAATAACTACCCAGTTCACTGCCCTGTATGATGCAAATTTGATATTAAATGATCAAATAGGAACTCCAAACCCCACAAGGTCATGGAATCTTTTGATGTGGGACCAGGTGTAGAGAGATGTTCAATTATTAAATAATTAGTTTGAAAACAATAACTAGTGTAGTTTAATTCTCTTGCTGATTTCCTAATGTTTATTAATTTAAGCACCTGTATCTTCCTGTAATACTTTCCTGCAGAATACTTACCAGGATATGCATAGCATGTAAATTTACAGTGAATATAATTACCTTTTTCCAGCTCACTCCAGGTGCCTAAGTGAGTAGAAATGAGTTATGACTTTAATTGCCAGAAAGGTTTCAATATTCTGAATCTAATTACTTAAAATTTGTTTAAATTTCTAGCTAAGCAATAATGTGTTGGTATTAATTAAAACACCAAAATATGATATTTTTTAGGATAACCGAATGGCCCATTAAAGAAGATTCAGAGGAATAATTGTCTGGTGAGGAGAAGCAATTGTCTTAGCATAACTAATTTGTTCTCAGAATATTTCAAGGATGGCTGAAGTTGTAGATGCCATCTCTAGTCTTCAGAAAAATCCCTAGTTCTTTTCTTTGACCTTCCCCATTTTTCTTGGGAGTCAGAGAACATTAGTCTTTGCAGAAAAATATCCCATTGATACTTTAAATTCATGTTCAAAATTGAAATCATTATCTTCATCTAAAACTATCTTGATTTTTCAACTGTATTGTTTAACTCAATAATAGCATCACCATATCCCATCTAATTAACTCAGAATATGGAAATTATTCTAGATTTTTCTGTCTCCCTTAAGCCCCACTTTTAATTGTTAGCAAATTCTTGGTCATTTTTCTTTGGATACCTCAATGAATTCTCAGCATTATTGCTTTAGCTTGTTTTATCTGACTTAATCCATCCCAGTAGTCTTTCCCTAATGAGTAGTATTACCCTTTCTCCAAGACACTTGCCCCCAACCCTAGGCTTCAGATTGTCCTCTGCACATCAGAGTTATTTTCCTGAAGTGTGGTTTAGAAGGAGAGAAAGAAAAATGTGCCTAATGAGGGCTACCTGATAAGAATGGGAGATGATTTTAAAAGATTCTAAGATTCAGAGACCAACTCTTTATGAAATCTGATTAACCAGAAAATATGACCAGTCTTTTATTTCTACATGTGCAAAGTTAATATCTTTAATGAGTTCTAAAAGTAGTGCTCCTGCTGCTTAGTCGCTAAGTCGTAGCCAGGTCTTTGCAACCCCATGGACTGGAGCCTTCCATGCTCCTCTGTCCTTGGAATTTCCCGGGCAAGAATACTGGAGTGGGTTCACATTTCCTTCTCCAGGGGATCTTCCCAACCCAGGGATCGAACCCATGTCCCCTGCATTGCAGTTGGATTCTTTACCACTGAGTCACCTGGGAAGTCCACTAACAGTGGTAACAACAAGGTAAAAAGTGAAACACCTTCCTTTTTAAAATTGTTTTATTTTTAAAATTTATTTTAATTGGAGGCTAATTATTTTACAATATTGTAGTGGTTTTTGCTATACATTGATATGAATCAGCCATGGGTGTACATGTGTTCCCCATCCTGAACCCCCTCTTCCTCTTCCCTCCCCATCCCATCCCTCAGGGTCATTCCAATGCACCAGCCCTGAGCACCCTGCCTCATGCATCAAACCTGGACTGGCAATCTGGTGAAACATCTTCCTAACATTAAAATACTCGTGCAATTCCCATGTAACACTCTCGTAATTTTACTCATATAAGTGTCTGTATAATTCTCATATGCCCATTCAGAGATGGTAAAAGGTATACAGTCTTATGGCATGATTATGAGCAGGTCAGCCTTGATCATTCTTTCACAGTTTCATCCTGGAAACTTACATTCAGATAGTGGATATATACATAAGAAGGTACATTTGTGAAAGTGCCCTATTTTAGCACAAATTGATTTTATAAAGACTGACTGCATTTTGACCAAAATAGAAGAATGTGTAAAATGATCTTTTAAAAATTCCATTACTTCGATGGGAGTTCAGCAGGAGTACCATATGATGTGGTATAACATATAGTATTATTCCATGCATAAGAGTATGTATTAAAATGACAGGAAATAAACAGCAGGATTGAAATAAGAATGAGATTGTCTGCATATATCATTTCTTAGAAACATAATTACTGCATCATTGAAGCATGAAGGTAGCCGCACATATTTGCAGCCACTGTAATTGGCCTGCCATTTCCTCTGCTCACTCGCCTTCAGTTAAGATATTAGGAGTATTTCTGTGGGAATGATACAGTGAATGCCCATTTGCTTTCTTCATGCTGTTAAATCATGTTTTTCATCTCCTCTGCTCACGTTGCTACAATATCATAAGGCATCATTTTGAGAAGTACATGCCAACTGTGAGACTTGAGGGTTTTCTGTCAGAATAAATAGAGTCCATAAAACAAAGAAAGGAACCAAGATATGTTTTCATTGTTGTTTTTCTTTCAGCATTTCTGAGTTTACTTACAAATGTTTACCTGTTTATTTCCACTCTGCCTGGGCACCTTGGCTGTGACAGTATTTGTATTCTAGAGGATTGGGCAGAAATACTATGGAAGTATGAAAGACTATTTGTGGGTGAGGAAAAATTTTTTTGTGTAGTTACCTTTAGCCTTAATAATTAAAAAAAAATCCTTTCTATAAAACTCAGGTCTTCAAGTTGCTCTTGTATAGCTGAGGTAGGTCAAATTTCTCCAGTTGAGCTGGCTGTTCTTGTAGAAAATTCTGGCCTGAATTCGGAGAGGCCACAGATAATCAGACTTTCAGATCAAGATTCTGAATCTGAAGAATTAGAAATAAACTCATGAGATAAAGGCAGTAGCACACTATGGCAACCATAGCCCTTTGTCTTCTAGAAGTGCTAATATCTTTTAGATATACAATAACCTGACTTCCGTCATGTTAATTATTCTAGGTTAGTGGAGTGAAGACAATTTTTTAAGGATAATCTCATTGGAGTAGAAGTGGAAAATAAACATGGATTTCCCCAATTTATGTCTCCTCAGACCAATAAGGTCTTAGTTCTTTAAGTAGTCAATCACCAATAATAGTTTATAATAGAACCAACTGATATTATAGTTACTAGCCATTGTGAGTCTTTTGTACTTTATAGAACATGATCACTCTGTTTTACTTCAGATAACTATTATTTATTTCATTTATTTTGTGCTTGGCCTATAAGTAAAATATTATGAGTTTGAAAAATTCATTTAATCTTTGAATTTACTAGTGCAGTGAAAAATGTCCCCATTTTGCAGATACAACATTAGAGTTTGAGGAAGATCTTAACTGAGATCATATGAGGAAATTGAAGGGCAAAGCATGAGCCCTGTTGTCCCCCTTCAAACCTCAGACTCAAATGTAGTGATACACTCTCTCTCATCATGTTCTTTTCATGTTATAAAAGAACTGGTGNGAAAGTAAATTAAGTGTCAAACTTCTAGATAATTCAAGAAAAAAAACAACAACCAAAAGTACTATTTTTGCAGCTTTATCAAATTGACCTTATTTGGGATTGTGCCAGATTTTTTTGTTTCCAGAAGAGAAATGACAATATGTGGATAAATCCAGGGTGAAGCTGTGACACTATGGAGAATGCCCCCAGCCTGAAATCAGAATGCCTGGAGGTTAAGAGTTTTAAATCTCACTGATGTTGGGAGTGTTGCTAGTCTTGTTTCCATTTTTCTCATCTGGGAATTGGAATCCTAAGGCCTACTGTATTTGGATATTTTGAAAACTGCATGCTGTGGTGTACAGGAAAACAGTCACTTTCCTTACTATATGAAATTACAGTTATGTGGATGAATTAGAAATTGAGAGGAGCTGGTTTTTGTTCTTCATGGTTTGCCTGGTTGAAATCTGCACATCCTCAGAGGGATGGGTTGCCACTCTTCCTTCATTATTAGCTACAATTCATACTACTCTTAAGCCTTCTTTGGGTTAGCCCAATTTAAGGGTCAATGACTTTGCTACCTTCAGTGTATAAAATAATGGTCACAAGAATAATATCTTATGTTTAGTGTGTGCTTATTGAGTGTATCTTGCTTCATGGTGCTCTATATATTATGTCTCTATTCATCAAAACTACTCCAAGAGTTAAATGAGAATAAGAAGACTATCTGACAGCTGAAGAAATGGACCTTCTGTGAGGTTTTATTATTTACCTAGAATCTCATAACCTGTATGCAATTTGGAATTCAAACCCAAGGCTATCTGATTCCAAAGTCAAACTCCTTTCTGCTATGTCTTTCCTTTGGATGTCTTTCCTTTGTTCTCACATTACTCGAGAATTTCTCCCCTCTTTGAAAATCATGATATGTAGATCTGTTCTTTTCTGTCTAGGTATCCATCGTCTATCCACGCATCATCTATCCACCTATCCTCTATCTCCATCATTACATGTATCAGAAATGATGCAGTCAAGCATAGCCATTATTAAGCTAGGTTAGATATGTCTGTCCACTCATCAAAAATAAATTTTAACTGAGATACTGCCATTGCACATGTATAAATGCATACAATTTAATAGCCTGCTTTTCCGTTTCTGAGATCTTTTGAGTAGAAAATCTCAACATTTATCCAAGAACTGATCAACACAAATGTCTGCTAGAAGGAGACCCTGATCCAGAGATTTGTGTTCATATAACAACTGACTGAATGCGGCGTAGGTTCCTTCTACTGAGTCATTTGCAGGAGGTGGGACAAAACTTAGGGAGCTTGTCAGAGCCACTGTGGTGGTGGTATCCCAGGTCCACAAGGGAGGCAGCACAAGTCAAGTGAAGGTGGTTTAATATGGAGTCCATTGAAAAATAAGCTTGATCGATTCAGGACTTCGACTGGCTGAGGTCTGGAGCCAGATGGAATCTGAAATTTAGAGGTGTTAGTATAATCATTTCTGAGGATCTACATATCAGTTGATTACCCTTTGCCTCCTACTTTTGATGGTGAGCATGTGTGTGTGTGTGTTTGTGTATATAAAACAAAAGTGTGCTTTCACACATCCACAAATTCAAGCTATGTCTGGAAAATTTCATGTCGGTGTTAAACTGACTTTCTGAGATGATATGACCTGTTTGAGATGTCAGTAGTCTGGTTCAGAAATTTGGCAGGCTCTCCTCCAGATGGTACATTTCTAGTCTTTTTCTACTCAATTTCTCTTTGTGTTCCTCCTGTAAATTTTCCACATACTTCCCCACATGGATATAATTATTGTGTATATTAAACTCAGTAAATGACTATACCAGGATTCTACATCATCCTTTGTGATCGCTAAAGTGATGGAATGTCTCCCAAAGCAGTAACCAACTCAAAAACTATGGTTGAATAAAACAGGTTATAGATCTAGAGCAGTTCAAAGCATTTTTCTATTGTTTATTGTCTCCTCTGAAGAATTATATGTCCATGAAAGAATATATGATAAGAAAGGAGAAAGGTACATTCTTTGTTCTTAATTTTTTTTTTTTTTTTTTTTTTTACCACAGAACAGACATTGTTACAAGCAAAATGTGGAAAGGAAGTGAAACATGCATTAAGAAATTCATTTTCTTTTCATCTTCCTTTCTTAACTATAATATTGAACATGATAGACCACCTCTGTTTGGATTTATTGACTTAGTTATCATTGAATGTAACAAAAACAAGGCAAAATTTTCTCTTCCATGGAGTATGATTTAAAAAAAACAAAACATGCAGAACAGTTTTGCCTCTACTAAATTATTATGTGGATTATGAAAACGCTTTTAAGGAAGAAGCAAAATTTTCTCTATCTTCTGTAGGGGAAATCCATACAATGTTTTAAATGTATTACAGAAAAAAGGAGTATTATGCAGGATACAAAAAGCTTCATACTACAATTGTCTAATGGTCATAACTATACATGATACTGAAAATGCATATATTACATTAAGTCTCAAAAACTCTGGGTTTGCTGCAGGCAATTTAAAGAGGATTTCCTCCCTTCTTCCCTAGGGGAGATGGGCGGGGGCTCTCTCACGCAGGCCTGCCTCCTCACCATCCATCATTTCAAAGAGACATATATCGCCTCCAAAGTGCTTCAAGGCAGCTGCAAGCAAATGTCACTTTGAGTTAAATGCATTATTAAACTGTTGGGAAATTTCACATCATGGGTCATTTATCTATGCTAAATTGGGTCAAAAGCCTCAGCACATGCCTAGATAAATGAGACAGAAGCACAAAATTCTCCCATGGGAGGTGGTACTTTGACAAGCTTTATGAGTATGGCTTATTTATTTATTGAGTAGCCATGGGGAAAGGAGGCTTTCTTGTTTGTGTGTATGTATGTTTGTGTAGTTATTTAAGATGTACTCAATACATCATTTCAATAAATAAGAAAGGAGAAAGGTACATTCTTTGTTCTTAATTTTTTTTTTTTTTTTACCACAGAACAGACATTGTTACAAGCAAAATGTGGAAAGGAAGTGAAACATGCATTAAGAAATTCATTTTCTTTTCATCTTCCTTTCTTAACTATAATATTGAACATGATAGACCACCTCTGTTTGGATTTATTGACTTAGTTATCATTGAATGTAACAAAAACAAGGCAAAATTTTCTCTTCCATGGAGTATGATTTAAAAAAAACAAAACATGCAGAACAGTTTTGCCTCTACTAAATTATTATGTGGATTATGAAAACGCTTTTAAGGAAGAAGCAAAATTTTCTCTATCTTCTGTAGGGGAAATCCATACAATGTTTTAAATGTATTACAGAAAAAAGGAGTATTATGCAGGATACAAAAAGCTTCATACTACAATTGTCTAATGGTCATAACTATACATGATACTGAAAATGCATATATTATATTAAGTCTCAAAAACTCTGGGTTTGCTGCAGGCAATTTAAAGAGGATTTCCTCCCTTCTTCCCTAGGGGAGATGGGCGGGGGCTCTCTCACGCAGGCCTGCCTCCTCACCATCCATCATTTCAAAGAGACATATATCGCCTCCAAAGTGCTTCAAGGCAGCTGCAAGCAAATGTCACTTTGAGTTAAATGCATTATTAAACTGTTGGGAAATTTCACATCATGGGTCATTTATCTATGCTAAATTGGGTCAAAAGCCTCAGCACATGCCTAGATAAATGAGACAGAAGCACAAAATTCTCCCATGGGAGGTGGTACTTTGACAAGCTTTATGAGTATGGCTTATTTACTTATTGAGTAGCCATGGGGAAAGGAGGCTTTCTTGTTTGTGTGTATGTATGTTTGTGTAGTTATTTAAGATGTACTCAAACACTGTATAGGAATCCTCTGATAAATACAGTTAGATATTCGCCATCTCTCTAGAATTAGAGGTTGTGCGAAACATGTATCATGAAATATTCATTCATTTGATAAAGTGTTTGAGTCTGTTCTGTGTGTCATGTACTACGAAGAAAACAGGGCAAAAATGATTTCTTTTAGGCGCGACTCTACTGTGGAGAGCTTTCTAGCACAGTGTATCCAAATTTTCTTTTTTATAAGGACAGCAGTCAGATTGGATTAGGGCCCATCTAACTGTCCATTTTAACTTAACCATATATTTACAGCCATATCTCCAAATTTAGTGTCATTCAGGCTTCAACAAATTAGCTGGAGAGGGACACAATTGATCCCATTGCAAGGGCTGTGGGAAGAGACATTATCTTGTGTCACCTCTGATGGGGGAAAGGAGGATCAAGCTGCCAGTGTGAGACCTATGACAGAGAAATTCAGATGTGCCAGCTGGAGGTCAGATCAGTGCATGGTGGAACTGTGAGAGCAAGAGGACATGGGAGGGGCAATGACAATATCTACTACATATGCAGAAGGAAATGGCAACCCACGCCAGTACGCTTGCCTGGAGAATCCCATGGATGGAGGAGCTTGGTGGGCTACAGTCCATGGGTTGCAAAGAGTCAGACACGACTGAGCGACTTCACTTTCTTTCACTACATATGCAGACAAAATGATAAGCATTCTGACGGCCCTTACCAATTCATAACAACATAGGACCCTTGTCAGAAAAAATAACCACTCCACACATATGCACATTGAAACAAATACAACTAGTTACATTCTATGTTGATGCTGGTACAGAAAACAAAATGAGACATGCAAGGAGAACATAGTCTATTGGGGCATATGATAAAAAATGTAACATAAGAAGTTGATTAATTGGATATGGTGCCATGGAAGAACATGGGAAAATATTAAGCTGGACATAGGAAATCTCCAAATAGTGAAGGCTTTCATGATGTGATGACCCCTGAAATGAATTTTGGAAAATGGATAGAAATGAATCAATTTGTCAAGAAGATTGAGACAGAGAATGGAAAGAAATTTGGATAGGGAGTGAAGCACGATGGAGGTAGAGATAAACATATTCAAAGATTAGGATGGTGTATTAAAGTACTTAAATTTCAGTGAACTAGCATCTCTCAGTAGATATTCTTGTAGACAAGGCAGCTCTAATCTTCACCTCTTAGAGGTTCAATTCAGTTCAGTCACTCAGTCATGTCTGATTCTGCGACCCCATAGACTCCAGGCTTCCCTGTCCTTCACCAACTCCCGGAACTGACTCAAACTCGTGTTCATTGAGTCAGTGATGCCATCCAACCATCTCATCCTCTGCCATCCCCTTCTTTTTCTCATGTATTTTGTACTCAGCAATGCATTTAAAGGCTTTTCCCCCTTATTCTTTTTCCTCCTCATGTAGTCACAGAAGACTAAAGTGCCCAAAAAGGCAAACCAAGGTTTTCTCTGCAATTAGGAATGAGTAGTTAAAGCAGGTTTTATTTATTTTTTCTCCCCTGCCCTCTTCTTTCTCTTTTTCTCTGGAGAAGTCAAAGCTTCTGGCAGCTGTGAAAAGCCATGCAGAAGATTTTTGATGCCAAGCTGGCTCAAATCCGAGTCATGCATACTCCTTCCAAAAGAAGTTTGACTCCAGGCTAAGAAATCAGACACTGTTAGAGGGAGTATCTTCTTCAAAGTCTGAGTATTTGCATTTAATTCTCCATTTTGCTCCATCCCGAGATAGCTTTTGCAGTTATTAAAAAATGTAACTCTATATTCCCCTGAGAAAGACAGAAAGACTCATCCATTTGCCTTTTGAGATTTAAAATAATGTGATTCCTTAATTAGCACAGGCTTGGTTGGAATCAGCTCCCCGATGACAAGCAATTCTGTTTACTTGCAGTGTGTACATGTATGGGTGTGCTTGTCTGCTATACAACAGAAACAAGCAATGAAAAATGGAAACATCCAGAAGTACATGAGCATTAACATTTGTAGGATCAGTCCTAATTGTCCCAGAGAGTAACATCTTCATTTGTAAAGAAAATTAGAAAAAATATAAAGTGTTTGGAAAATTTTTGTTAATCTCTACCAACAATATCACTAGACAAAGCAATATGTCACTGATCCCATAATGCATGGCACATACTTTTACTAAAAAATACTCATTGTTATCTGAAATTCAAGTTTAAGTGTGTGTTCTGTATTTTTATTTACTAAATATGGCACAGCTAACTCAATGTAATTGAAAGTAACAGAACTCAAGCCACACTATTAAAAAGCTTAAACTGAAGCACTGCACACTATTATATATACACACACACAGACACAAACAATATTACACATAATATTTTATATATAATGTATATAAAATGTTCTTATAGTTCAGTTCAGTCTGATGAACATCGGTGGCTCGATGAACATGAGTTTGAGCAAACTCCAGGAGTTGGTGATGGACAGGAAAGCCTGGTGTGCTGCAGTCCATGGGGTCACAAAGACTCGGACACAACTGAGTGACTGAACTGAACTGAACTACAGAAACATTTTGTATACATTATAGATAATATTATGTGCAATATTGTTTACACACACACACACACACACGTATATATATACTATTGTACAGTGCTTCAGTGTAAGCTTTTCAAACTAAACCAAATACTGAATCAACATTTTCTTCCCTGTCCATCACCAACTTATAGTTAATGCACCGAATAAATCAATATTAGACCAAATACTGAATCAATACATGTTTTTTCTTTTCTATGGGCAATACTGATGTGCTGATGAGCATTTGCTTATATTGTAGTATTTAAAAACTCAGTGTTTAGAATTCCTAACAGTTGGATTGGAAGTTGTGCTCTTCCATTTGTGAGTTGAGCAACTTAGTTCCTGTTACTTTTTAAGTCTCAATTTTGTAATCTATGAAATGGGGATGATTTTGCCTCCGCCAGTAATATATTACTGGCCATGGCAACCTGCTCCAGTATTCTTGCCTGGAAAATTCCACGGACAGAGGAGCATGGTGGACTAGAGTTGATGGGGTTACAAATAGACACAACTGAGCAACTATCACTTTCACTTTCACTACTATTGTATAGAGCGGGTGTTATTATCCCTTTCTTTGGGCTGGTGGGGGGCAGTGTGTGGCAGGGAAACTGTGCCCATTTCATTCAGCTACGTGATAGCTAATTGAGAATTTGAACTCAGGTCACTATGACTCCAGAGACTGCTCTGCCTCTTTGACATCTGATTATATTTAAATGTTACTTTGGCTGGCATCTCCTAGTGAACTATGGTAATATGTCCAAGGTTACAGGGCAGAAATTCCAGAATCTAGGTTTTCCTGGCTATAGGTACATCCTGATTCTCATCTTATCCCAGATAAGTAATGGGGAAGTGTTACATTTATATTATAAAGGGCTATATCTCAGTTGCGCCTTTTCTAGCTATGGTGCTTATAAAAAACATGTCCTAAGTTTGGAAAGGGCACTTTACAAACTGTACATGGGGAAAGGTAAAACTTAGAAGGTGAGATGTGTCTACAGGAATGCTATACATTCTGTTCTATCTTTTCTTATCTCCTCTAGAGTTTTTCCTAATATTACTTCCTCTGTTTATGAAGTAGGAACAGTAATTCATTCATTTCTTGATAAGTCCATGACACATAGGATGTATCTCTTTTTAACATTTTTCACCTGTCTGGAGTGATTTGTTTACCGATCTGTGTTTGCTATTAGACCAAAAGCAAGTTTGTATTGCCATCTCAGGTTTCTCAAACAATAGGCTCTTAAAGTGTCCATAATAATTTAAAGATGGCTGACTGGTTAACTCTGGGAGTTGGTAATGGACAAGGAAGCCTGGGGTGCTGCTGTCCATGACAGCGGGTTAACTCACGTTGGAGTGCCTCTAGTTGCAAGCACTTTTGTCTGTTTCATTGCAAAGGGAGAAAAAGAGGTAAAAGGTGGCATATCAAGGGCTGGGGATCAGAGTGGCATGCAGGGAGTCCTGATGGTGCTGGGTAGGTGTTATCATGCACTCCTAGCCCAAAAGTTTATAGGAAGGGTGAACTAACGTTAAGTAGAATATGCAGTGCTATTTATAAATAGGCTATTCAACTGCGGACATCTCTTCTGAATATAAGAGCATCATACTGATTCAGATGGCCCAGAGTACAGAATACTTGGTAGCATTAAACCTTTGATGTTTTCTGGGAAACAAAGAATGTGTTCAGTGAATATTCTTTCATGCGTAGAATATGATCAATGTTATTCACCAGGTGACCCTTAAAATGTATAGAAAGACGTGGGGCTTCTGAGGGAAACATTGCATCCAAAATTTTCCTTTGATTTGCTTAAGACACTTTGCAGGGAAGCATTCAGAATGAGGAATGAAGTGGAAAGAAAAGAGGACACTAACTAAAATAAGAAGCAACTTGAATACCTTCACTGTTGAACATCATGAGGTATTTTACTAAGCGGCTTAAATAGAGAATATTTTTTTAAAAAGGAAAAGGATGACAGGCATTATTGAGCTGAACTGGGGAAAGTGTTTTAGGTAAATCCTCAATGGTATTGTAGAAAGAAGTATTATCAACTCTTGGAATCATAACATGATGTCCATACATATTCAGGGCAATTTTTTCCTCAAATGTCAGCATATTACACTGCAAGTTCATATCTGATTTTCTGTCTGTTCTTATATCTGGGTCTCTTCAGGAATTCTTGATTTCCAACCATATTATCACCTACCACACTGGATAACACTGTGGATATTTAGGGCTCTAAGAAATCCAAACCCACAAGTTTTCAGGACTAAGGCAACTACCTTATATGTGCCCTGAATATGAGTGTGAGAGAGAAGCCTGTATTGGTTTTCTGTAATTGGGATTTGTGTAACAGGAAGCAAAGATGAACGTGAAACTCTAACCACTATGTTCATATGAGANTCAGGACTAAGGCAACTGCCTTATATGTGCCCTGAATATGAGTGTGAGAGAGAAGCCTGTATTGGTTTTCTGTAATTGGGATTTGTGTAACAGGAAGCAAAGATGAACGTGAAACTCTAACCACTATGTTCATATGAGAGGAAGTGATTATTAATAGGAAGAACTACTATCAGAGTGTCTGTGGAAAAGGAAGGGAGGCTTCTAGCCCTTTTCCATTCTCAGGAAAGAAAAATAAAGCCAAATGACAAAATGTATCAGAATAGTACAGAGGAGATGACAGTAGAAAAGATTTTCTGCATTATTATAATATGCTAAGCGTTTGACAGGTCATTGTACACAGTCTTCACAACCACATACGAAAAAATATTTTTTAAAATTTCCATTTTCTATTGGCCTATGGTTGGCTAACAATGTTGTGATAGTTTCAGGTGTATGACAATATGATTCAGTTTTACATACACGTTTCTATTCTTTTTCAAATTAATTTCCCATTTAGGTTGTTCTGTAATATTGAGCAGAGTTCCCTGTGCTATAGAGGAGGTCCTAGCTGCTTATCCATTTTAAATACAGCAGTGTGTACACGTCAATCCAAAACTCCCAATCTATCCATTATCACAATATTTTCATAAATGACTCAACTATATGTTATTTTGTTTTATGTTTTTTAATGGGCAGAGAAGAGAACAGATACACCAGACTGCAAATATCACAGTGTCTGTTAATACCATATTCAGCTGAAGTTATGTAGTTACAGAAACTCTGATATTTACTGGTATGAATATACAAACTATTTGTAAAACAACTGTCCAACTCACTAGCTGTGTGACCTTAGACAGGTGACCATTTCTCTGAACTTTTCCTTGTCTTTTAATTGGCAGAAAATTGATTTTTCCTTGTTATTCAAAGGAGAATACAGTACTTTTATAGAGTCATTTTGGAATCTCCTCAGGTGGAATAATTGGTTAAGAATCTGCCTGCCAAAGCAGGAGATATGGGTTTGATTCTTAGGTTGGGAAGATTCCCTGAAGTAGGAAATGGCAATCCATTACAGTACTCCTGCCTGGAGAATTCCATGGACAGAGGAGATTGGAGGGCTACAGTCCATGGGTTCACAAAGAGTTCAACATGACTGAGCATGCATGCACAAACAGAGTCATTTTAAAGATTGGCTATGTCAGGTATTCAGCATAAACTTAGAATGAATTAATGATAGTGGTGGTGGTGGTGATGATATGGTACCTAACATATCTATGCAAGAGGGGAGGGGAAAAATAAATCTCCCTTTCCCCTTTATAAAGGCTACTCTCAGCAAACCTCACACTAAGGGATGCTTGTGTGTGAGTCAGGGACTCTGAAAAGGCAAAAGGGGTTGAGAGCAAGTGAAAACAATCCTAGGTTAGTGTGGGAAGTACACAGAAGCCACAGGAGATGAGCTAGGAATTGTGTTTATGTGACTTACAATTTTTTTTTAAGGTATTTTTATTTATTATTTTTTTTTATTGGAGTATAGTTGCTTTACACGAATGACTTACATTTAAATCTTTGCTATTCTGACACTGGAAGGAGAAGTCTATCAGTTTAAAATGTTCAGTATCATCAGTGTGGATTCTGCATTGTGTTGGGTCAGTGAAGCTTCTTAAGTGTGACCTAAAGTATGAAACGCTGGGGGACACACAGCATAATCTGATTATAGTCTTGGGTATGCCCTTTGTTGCCAGGGGTTGGTTGTGGTAGAAGTAGCAAGTATTAATCATGTCTGATTCTTTGTGACCCTATGGGCATAGCCCTCCAGGTTCCTCTGTCCATGGAATTTTCCAGGCAAGAAAGCTGGAGTGGGTTGCCATTTCTTTCTCCAGGAAATCTTCCCCACCCAGGGATCAAACCTGCATCTCCTGCAATATTAAGCTATATTGTTGTTCAGTGGCCAAATTGTATCTGACTTTTTTGCGACCCCGTGGGCTGCAGCACACTTGGCTTTCCTGTCCTTCACTATCTCCCAGAGTTTGCTCAAACTCATGTACACTGAGTTGGTGATGGCATCCAACTGTCTCACTCTCTATTGCCCCCTTCTCCTCCTGCCCTCAATCTTTCCCAGAATCAGAGTCTTTTCCAATGCTCTTCGCATCAGGTGGCCAGAGTATTGGAGTTTCAGCTTCAGCATCAGTCCTTCCACTGAATAGTCAGAACTGATTTCCTTTAGGATTGACTGGCTGGATCTCCTTTTTGTCCAAGGGATTCTCAAGAGTCTTCAACACATTTCAAAAGCATCAGTTCTTTGGCACTCAGCCTTCTTTATAGTCTGTAAGATTATTCAGCCAGAAGATGAAAAAGTTTTAATTGACTGAGCTCTTTATTTTACATAGTGTTTGTATTTTCAATGTATTAACACCTCAAATAGACTGACTTTGATAACTACTAGCAAAGCACAGCAATGGGCAGAATGGAAACTATTACCACTGTATTTTTTTTTTTTTTTTTTACTAAGTACAGGAATTTTACTCCTTCATTTTTTTTCTTAAAGAAAATGGTAAAATCTCACCCCAGTGTGTATCTTGTGTTTTTGAAATATCTGTATTTTCCTGCTTTGGTCTAATTAGTAGCTGCTGGATATTACAGACAGGTCAGGCATACCCTTCAAGTACAAAATGTATAATACAGCTTTAGGTGATTTTTTTTTATCCAAAGTAACGAAGAAGACCATGGCTTCATGTATAACACTAAATTCTTTGTTTGTACAAGTCTGAAAGCTGGAAAATCATGGTACACAATAGGAAATTCTGAACCATCTAAATTTCCCAGTCATTAGTGATAATAGTTTTCATTCAACAAATAGTTTTTGCAATTCCTACCTAGTGGTAGGAATGTAGTAGGGGAAAAAATCTTCATGACTGCCAGGAGGAGAGTGAAATGAAAGTACAATCTTGCTGTCACCCAAGAGTGGGGAATCGGAATCCTCCAATGCTGTCTACAGGATATATGAAATAAGCATGTCTATGGTGACAGGAGCATTTTATATGAATAATTGATTGGGGCCCATCTCTGACATGGGACTAGAGCGTCCCCTGAACTAATGTGTCCAAACACTGGGCTGCACATGAAATCTACATTTGTGCCCATCTGTGTCCATTTGACTCTGTTACTATTTTTCTGGAGACTCACTCTCTTTGGGAAAATGAGACGGTCCAGAAATGAACTCATTAGCACTCTCATGCATCTAGTAAGTGCTTTGATAACTACCAACTTCAATCTGTATTTCCCTGTAGAATAATTCTCGTCTTTCTAACCTGTCATCAGATAACATTAATGTCTCAGTGAAAAACAATTTTCTTTCCAAGTCATCTTTCAGGTAGCTGAAAGTAAGAATTAGGCCACTTATTTATCTGATTTTCCTAACCAGGGATAATAAGCTCATAAGGAAAATAAAATTTGGTAATTATACATATCAAATATCTAGCATGTTCCTTGCAAAAGGAAATTATATGTTGTTACACAAACATACAATAGGCTGAATTTCTCAATTACTTTGTAATGAATATGCTGAGAGCAAAGAATAAGAATTTGAAATTGTATTTATGATATCTTAGTATATGACACTCAGTTATCCTTAATTGAGACCCTCAAAATAAGCTTAAAATCGTCTACTGTCCCCAGGCCTACATATATTGTGAGACAGGTTATTTCACAATTATGTCTATTTCATAGGAATTCTAGAGAACCCTGCATTTGAATGTTATGGGAATGCCTTCAATGAACTATTTTTAATGTTTCAGTGATCACAAGGTATGATTCATGACCACAGATAAATCACTTATAATTAATATTGGTAATCTATAAAATGGAGTTTTTAACATTGAGAGAAATTTATCAACTGTTGGCAAAGGATGATCAACATCTTTACCTGACTTAAAAAGTGTGTTATTGAAGTCCAGGTGCTAAGTTGGGAGTGCTCTCCATGAAAAAACATTTCAGCTAATGAAACTTAAAATTTAAGCCTATGAATGATGATACATACATAATCAGTGTGGATTTCTTAAGCCTTTCAGCAAGTATAAATCAAAGCATATTAAATGTTTAGGCTTTGAAATTCAGCTCAGCTTCAAGTTGGGCTTCGTGGTTGATTATCCTTTTCTAAACTGTTCAAAGACATCATCAATCAGATTGGCGAGTCCTGCAATGAGTATTTAAGTCAGTGTGTGAATAGATCAGAGTCCAGCTATGAGAAGAAATATATATTTTGATTTGTTTGATTAGGGTTGTTTGCTGAAGACATTACAGATTGCAGCACTGTTCTCTTGCATTAGCACGAACTGATCATTGTGCAGAAGTGGTGCTAATGATTGTAGTTAATGGAGAATGTTTGCAATGATAGATAGAGACCAAACCATGAATTCTGCAGATCAATATGGTTCTGGCCATCTTGAAGTACTGCCCACGTTTGCTGGAGGCAGAACCTGCTCTCAGCCAAGGAAGATATATTAGCAAAAACATCCTGAGAATTAAATTACAAATGTCTATTATAGATTTTCAATGTTTCACCATCACGATTTTTTGAATAGTTACTTCCTTGGCTTTGAACCATTACGGATTTCAGGTTGCTTTTTTCCTCCCTCCCAGTAAGGCAACCAGCTATGAAATGGAAAGTAGTGACTGTGAGCATATTTTTTTTTCCTTTCTCTGCTTTCTAAACTGTTCCCAATGTCTCAATACAAACATGTCTTATTATGATAATATCAATGGATGTCATTTTATCAACTACTAATGCTAGGTGGTAATGGTTTAGTTGCTAAGTCATGTCCGACTCTTGCGACCCCATGGACTGTGGCCTGCCAGGCTCCTCTATCCATGGGATTCTCCAGGCAAGAAATATTGGAGTGGGTTGCCATTTCCTTCTCCAGGGGATCTTCCTGACCCAGGGATCACACCCATTGTGGGCAGACTCTTTATTGACTGGGTTACAAGGGAAGCCCCACTAATGCTAGGGCTGGGTCTAAAATCTAGAAAAGCATGGAACAAGTATTTTGATCATCCTGTGTAGTCTTATAAAACTTACTGTTGCTCAGTCATTAAGTCATGTCCAACTCTTTGCAACCCCATGGACTGCAGCATGCCAGGCTTCCCTGTCCTTCACTATCTCCCAGAGTTTGGTCAAACTCATGTCCATTGATTTGGTGATACCATCCAACCATTTTATCCTCTGTTGCCCCCTTCTCCTCCTGTCCTCAATCTTTTCCAGCATCAGGGTCTTTTCTAATGAGTTGGATCTTTGCTTCAGGTGGCCAGAGTATTGGAGGTTCAGCTTTAGCGTCAGTCCTTCAATGAATATACAGGGTTGATTTCCTTGAGGATCAACTTGTTTGATTTCCTTGCTGTCCAAGGGACTCTCAAGAGTTTTCTTCAACACCATAATTCAAAAGCATCAATGCTTTGGTGGTCAGCCTTCTTTATGGCCCAACTCTCCCTCCCGTATATAACTACTGGAACAACCATAGCTCTGACTATGCAGACCTTTGTCAGCAAAGTGATATCTTTGCTTTTTTAATAGATTCATTATAGCTTTTCTTCCAAGGAGAAAGCATCTTTTAATTTCATGGCTACAGTCACCACTTGCAGTGATTTTGGAATCCAAGAAAATAAAATCTATTACTGTTTCCACATTTTCTGCATTCATTTGCCATGAAGTGATGGGACCAGATGCCATGATCTTGGTTTTTTGAATGTTGACTTTTAATCAGCCTTTTGGAAAGTCTTTATCTGGTCCCCAAAGTTAATAGAAACTTGACCTCTAATAAATTATACAGCCTCAAGCCATATAATTTTAGAATACATAAATGATAGTCTAAAATTTAGACCAATGCTAATCATAATAATACAACTTATAGTATTTGATTTCTTACCACAAGACATGCCATACTTATATACTCATTTGCCATGGATTATCTCATTTAATTATCATAATGTGGACAATGGTATAAGGCAGATTTTAGAAACAGGGAAACTGAGGGTAAGGGAGGTGATGTTACTCACTCAAGGGGTCCTGACTGGTAAGAGTCAGTATTGTGGTTCAGTTGTAGTCACCTGCCTTCAGGAAATGTGTTCATAACATCCCTTGTGCACAGGCCAGCTGTTTGTGGGTCTGTGCAGAGGCATCACAGTCCTCAAAAATGCCATATGATGTTTCATCAAGCATACTTTGGGCTTGCCTATAGCATCTGGGACTGATCAGGCAACATGGTGCCTGGTTGGATGAGTAAGATTGCAATGGGAAAGAAAGAATAAAAATGTTCTTTACTTTCATATCAGACTACCAAAAATTCTGATTTATAGTGCAGATGTATGGTTGCAAGCTAGAAATATTTGAAATTATTCAAAAGTCATATAAAAATTATGAAGAGTATTTTCTCACTTCTTTCTAAGGGCCATTTGTTCTCACATTCTAGTATGTTAATTCACTAGAGTTGTTGGCATAAACAAAGGCAATTGATGTTATAGGCTAGTTTTAACACTATCTCATTCATAAGAATATTGAATTATTTTAGGCAAAGTGGTTGTGTCAAACTGAATAGAAATAAAGGGAAAGTGGTAATTAGACTATGTTAAAATATAACCTCCAAGGATATTAAATATGCAAGAGCTCATCCATGAAAAATTAGACTGCAAGAGGTTACACCATGTATTGGCTTATTTTGTAAGATATCAAATTACCTCTCATGAATAAATATGACTAATAATGGTAACTCTATAATTTAATGCTATAATATTAAAAATACTTTTTGATTAAAAAACTGCTTATATATTTGATCCTTTTTAATTACCAAATACTAACTGCACAAGTAATTAAATTAATATTTCTTGACTTAAATTTTGAGCGATTTTATACTGCAAACTCTGTTAACAAACTATTTTTATAAATGCTCCTTAAATGAATATTGAGATTTATTAAATTTTAAATGAAAAACAACACAAACTATTATACCTCATAATAGTCATGTCCAGTGGTCTGAGAAAGTAAAGTGTCTTCCTTATGCACCAGGCATTTTACTAGGTGATGAGGTTATAATGGTAAATATGAAAAGAGAAAAATAATTGCAAATAACTAATTATGTTAAAACATCTTACAACCTAATATTTCACTTAATAAGCAAGATCATTGGATATGATACCTTGTCATATTGACATGAATAACACACAGAAGAAAATAAGCTAAAGAAAAAAAAAAACTCTATAAAGTAGGCAGAAAATACTATAACTGGAAAATGCTAACTATATAATCTGAGTGTCAGTTTGGTTTGGGATTCTGTTTTCAAGTTTTCCATAGCTTCTTTTCTATCTTAGTTTCTCCTCAGTAACATCTTTGTCATTTTTGCTTGTGATACTGTTTACACAAAACTCTTGGTAGCTGAAAGAATCTTTGAAAATTTTCCAAGTAAAGACTATATGCAAAGCACTGCTTGGACTCAGGGATGAACAGATAAAAATACTAGCACTCTGCCTTTCCTTAACTGTATTTAGGTCTATTGGGAAATACTCATAAAAGCAAATAATTCAAATACAGCATGGTATCAGTCCCAGTGTTTAAAGAGTGAAATAAGGACCAAGAAGGAGAATGACAAGAATCAGGCAGGGTAAGTTGGAACTTTTTCAGAGAAAGAAAAGCATTTAAACTGATTATTCAAAGTTGCGTAGGCTCTTGAAAAGAAGTCAAGTATCACTAAGCCATCATGGGAGAAGGGAGCAGCACAGGAAACGTGAAGCGGGTACAGGGCAGCAGAAAATTTGGGGGAAATAAAATGTTTGTAGTATTTCTGGAGCATTAAGCTTCGTGTGTGTTGGACTCAACAATGGACAGAGTTGAGTCTAGAGAATTACCTAGAATCATCTCTCTTTATTCCTGAAGATGCTGTAAAAATCCAACTTTAAGACCTTGAGCACTGTTCAAACTTGCATTTACAATTGTCAGGTGGGATCATCTACCCCACGTATCTACAGCATGATGTAAAACTTTTCCCCAAGTCTCATTCATCTCATATGTTGGGAACATTTCTGTGAAACTGATATGCAATTCTTAGCCACTCAGGTTTAAAGTCTCAGAATCGTGTTGAAGGCTATATCTCCCCAAGCCTGCATATTCCAGTGGTAATCATACTCTAAGATCTATATAGACTTGTATCCTGAGACTTCCAGATCTGAAATATTGCAAATATATAAAAAAATACTGTACCAATCTATCATTTCATTATGCTCAGCATGCTCTTTCCCCTAGTTCTTTAACTATGCAGTTCTTTATGTCTGGAACAATTGCTCTGCCCATCACATCCCCCAGTTGAAAGCTGAATTCATAGACTTCATGTAATTTTTTTAAACAAATTTTCCAAGTTGATATCCCTCTCCCCTGACATTTATTGCTCTTTAAATATGCTTCTTTTCATGATTTGTTTTGTTCTACTAGTTCTATATTTCAGTAAGAGAAATGTGCAGTTACAATTATAAGGTTATGAAGAAAAATACTGAGAGTCATCCATACATCTTGTTATTTCAGACCGCTCCTATCTTTTGTTAAATTAAGAACAAAAAGCACATTAATCCAAATTACTAAATTTTAACTTTTAAAATCTATGTATCTATTTATAAAAGCAAAGCCAGTTCTCTGTAAGAGTTGTCAGGATGCTAAGAAGTTATATTGATCTATTATAATGATCCTAGCTACTTGGATTGACACAGGGGATTAAACTTTCTTCTTGATTTCAGAGGTTTAGAGCAATGGGAAATAGTACCACATCCTTGGGCTTACTTTGTGGCTCAGATGCCTGCAATGTGGGAGACCCAGTTTCAATCCCTGGATCAGGAAGATCCCCTGGAGGAAGGCACAGCAACCCACTCCAGTATTATTGCCTGTAGAATCCCATGGGCAGAGGAGCCTGGTGGGCTATAGTCAGTAGGGTTCCAAAGAGTTGGACATGACTGAGTAACATTCACTTTCACCACATCCTTACTTTCTTTTATTTATAGAATATGCTAAAATACATCTTGACTTTGAAATTGCTTAATTTTCCTCTTTCATGTTCATTAACTCTGCAGATTTCTGTAACCCAATCTCATGTATAACTCATTCCCTGTGGATCACCAAGTGAACTTTAAAAAATTGTCTTGCCCAAGAAATGATAAATATTAGCAAAATATTAGCCATCAAATCAGATATAACATGGTTATCACCTGATAACTCCCTATTTTGAGATATCTAGATATTACTGCTTTTAATAATTTTCAGAATTCTTAATTATGCTACCTTAAGTAGACAGGTAAATTTATTCCTAAGACTTCTTTACCATATTATTATCTCTAGACTTTCCAATTCTTGGTCTGAAGTTAGGATCTATAATTTAAAATGAAAATAATATATTTGTGTTAATGCATTAGAGTGATACAATACAAAGTTGTCTATACAGTTTGTTGAACCCTAGCAAAAAGTTTTCTCTCTTAGGGTTTCCTTATCTTTCTCTGGATATCAGAATATATGTTCTAAGAGCATAACCTAGAAAGAGATAACAATAGGATTCATTTTCTTCTGGACTAACTAGTGGTTGGTGAACACAACTGCCATTTTAACCTCAGAGGTCAAACTATGTTGACTTCTGGGATTTCAGTAGTTAGAAAGGATTGTGGGGAAGAAGGCACTTTTTTCTATGCCAAATTGATAACTATAATTATAATCCTCCTGCCTTCATGTAAGGAATTTTAGCAAGGGACTTTGTAATCTCCTCACAATAAGGTGTTACTTTGTCTCCAGCCATATTAATATATTAGCAACTTATGTATTGATTTCTGCAGAGAAAATGGAACTCTCCTAAGGAAAAATAACTTGCACTAAGTTATCAGAAAAGTTTGCTGCAGATCTCAGATTTAAACTGAAACTTCCATTCACCATACCACCCTGCCTCAGTACCAGTGTGATGAAATAAACTGTGTCCTAGACTATCTTACAGTCTAGATATATTTATTTTTATGTGCATTTGTTTTATTAGGTCAAACCATATGAAATTGGTGATAGTTGATTGTTTTTAACCTATAAACATGTAATTTCATCTTCAAATCTAACATATATAAGAGATTGTTGTTGTTCAGTTGCTAAGTTGTGTCCAACTCTTCGTGACCCCATGGACTGCAGCACACCAGGCTTCCCTGTCCTTCACTATCCCCTGGAGTTTGATCAAACTCATGGCCATTAAGTTGGTGATGCCATCCAACCATCTCATCCTCTGTCACCCCCTTCTCCTCCTGCCCCTAATCTTTCCCAGCATCGGGGTCTTTTCCGATGAGACAGCTCTCTGCATCAGGTGGCGAAAGGATTGGAGCTTCAATTTCAGCGTCAGTCCTTCCAGTGAATATTAAGGGTTAATTTCCTTTAGGACTGACTGGTTTGATCTCCTTGCTGTCCAGGGGACTCTCAAAAGTCTTCTTCAGCACCACAACTTGAAAGCATCAATGGTTATTTTATTATTTTTAGAAAATAGAATTTTAATCATAAAAATTATCATTTGGCAAAAAAGAAAGAAATTACTTCTCATTTATATGGTAATAGTTTATAAAATGTCTCTACATAGATATTTAANGATTCTTTTCCTCGTGTACTCTCTGGACACTATCTCCAAGTGAATGTTACTGTGCTAGGGGGTCTGTATACTTTATCTCATCAATACATATAAAAAAAACTTCAGTGGATTTCCATAGCTCTGAGGGAAAAAAGTCCTTAAAAAATGTCAGAGAACTGGTCCTGTCTACCTCTCAAGCCTAAACCCATATCCCTTTGTCCATCATACTTTGTACTTGTGCTACGTATGACTTTATATCAACTCTGAATCAGCTGCTCAGGCTCTGAAATCAATCTGTTAATTGATTGATCAATCACGTGTGAATTCCTCTCCTGCACTTCAGTGGTGTGGGGATTGTCACCCTGGATAATTCTTTAACCTCTTTGTGCTTCAATTTTATTATTATACAGTGGGGGCTGATGATAGTAACTATTCCATGGAGTTATGAGAACTAAATGAAATAATATAGAAAAAATGCTCAGTACAAAAGATATAGCGCTTGAGTTTGTTTATTTAATTAATTCTCAGCCCCTGATGGGATTGAGATTTTAAGTTAAATGACACCAGGTACTCTATCTAATGGCTTCCCTGGTGGCTCAGCTGGTAAAGAATCCATCTTTAATGCAAGAGACCTGGATTCAATCCCTGAGTTGGGGAGATCTCCTGGAGAAGGGACTGGATACCCATTCCAGTATTCTGGCCTGGAGAATCCCATGGACTATGTAGTCCAAGGGGTCGCAAAGAGTCAGACACGACTGAGTGACTTTCACTTCACTCTATCTGATATTGATTACCTAGTGTCATAGATGACTAGAATAAGACTGCACTTTGTATCTTGATAAATGTATATGAGATGAGTGAATGAATGGCTGGATGCAAACTGATTGGGTTGTCTGTGACCCTTTGTCTGCCAGGTAAACACCTCTTAGTTTTTCTGGAGGTCCAACATATAGATTACTGCCTCTTTGAAACCGTTTTGTATTTTCTGGAGTACTAGAAAATTTCGACTGAGATCACCTTTGTCTTACAATGTCCTGTAGTTACCACTGTAACATTTAATATGTTTTTATAAATCTCTATTCTGAAAGCAGAGTATTAACACTAAAAGAAAAAATTATGGAAGTTCACTTCCTTTTAAGAATTTGCAAAGTAGTTAAAAGAGACATTGGTATATTCATGCATTCATTCCATGAAGTAGTGAGGTTACTATGGTGTTCCCTGTACAAGAAAGGTAAAAAACCCTGAAAAATTTAAAAAAAAATGTGATGATAGAAATTGGAGTTGAGTGAGGAATACAAATAATAACAGGAAAAGTGGTTTTTGTTGTTTTTTTAAAGTCAGCAATGACTTTGCTGAGGTAATAGTATTTAGTTGAGACCTACAGACAGGAAAAGGGAGTCAAAAAGAAATAAAGATGCCTCTGAGGTCCCAGAGCACACAGAGTTTGGCCCATGAGATAAACTTGGCGTTTGCTATTAGAGTGAAAGAAGTGAAATACGTAGAGGTGAGGAAATTAAAAAAAAAAACAAAAACAACAAGATACACGTATTTACCATTATTTTACCTTTTCCCAACTTCTTGAAAAGTCTAAAATCTATTGTTTAAGACCACACTCAAGTTCATCTCCTGTTTTGGAATTCATCACTCTCTCCTTGAACCTCCTGTAGCATTGGTCACACCAGTATTTACCTACTCTGGAAAGCATTTCAGCTTAGATTAGACATGTGTTTATTGACATGTTTTCTTAGTCATGTGATCTTTTACAAAATTGTTGCAACTGCAACTGTTGAGTGTTTGCCCCATTTAAAGTTTCTCTAATTAGTGAGTTTAAAAGATGAAGTAGGTTAAACAGGAAACTTCTGTCATCTTTTTACTGGATAATTCTCAGTTACCTTATATCACTACATTTCCCCTGTACCACACCTGATGAGTCTGAGGATTGACAAAAGATGTTTCTTTCATTCTTCCATAGCATCTCCCTTTTATTTTGGTGTTAATCAGTTCACCTGAAGTTGAATCTTAGAAATTACTGATTTATTTATTGGAATTATTATTTTAAAGTCCTTATCCTTAGCTGGAGACCCCTCAAGACTTATAGGTTTGTTTTTTCCTCAATTCTAAAAGCTAATGCTAATATTTAAAATCCTAGATTTATTCCTGTGTAACAAAGAAGGAAGGAAAATGCAAGGTGATTTTATTTTAATGTTGAAAGTTAAAGTTGAATCAGTAGTTTAGATATTGATAACATCAGTGCTCTAAGGACTTACTACAGATTGAAAGCAATCTCAGCTGAGGCTACAGTCCATGTGATCACAGTCATGCTCAACTTAGAGACAAAACAACGAGAACAGACTTAAGCCATGTCGTTAGACTTTTACGGGGCATGAGGAATATTATGCGATGGTAGCATTCTAGTTTTTAATAAAGAATGTGTTACATAGGTAGTTCATGTTCAGATCCAGTGAGCACGTGTTAAGAATTGTAAATTTCTTTGTATTTAAAGTTTACAAAAATAAAGTACACTCTAAAAGCAATAGAACATTTTAAGTACCAGCCAAAATATTCTGTCTCGGGAATTTTCAAGAACAAAATATTGTTAAATAACACAAGCAAGGTTCAAAATAACTTCTTGGAAGAGAGTCCTCTTTACTTAGGGTACATTTCTAGTCTCTCTTAAGATTTTTTTTTTTTTCCAGTTAGACATCTTATATAGAGAATGAGATATAGAGAGATTGTAGCTGGTCCATAGAATTTCAACAAAAAGATTAAAGGAATGGAAAATAGTGCTGGTGAGGAAAGATAAAAGAAACTGGGGTTATTTTGTGTAATTTCCAGAACAGAAGCTGAGAGGTTGTTTAACAGCCATCTTCTCCATTTATAAAGGAAATGCCTTGTGTTCACTGAGACCCCTGAAACTGTTGAGAAATTTTAGGTCATCTAATCCAGCCTTCTCTTTTACAAGTGAAAACCTTGATGCCCAGAGATCAGATGTGACTTGCTGAGGATCCTGCCACTCAGTAATGGTTGGGGTTGAGAACAGGATTCAGCATGGTTGTGTCTCTAGATACCAAGTTAAAAATATCAAGGCATGTTAGTCCTGCAAATTGGAGAGGTCATAACAAAGTGCTAGAAAATGTTTTCTATTAATATAAATATATATCTACTTAAAGTATATAATTCACCTCTATTTCTAGTCCTCCATCTCCTCCTAACTGTTCTGAACAAAAGTTAAAAGTAAAAGTCAAAGTCAAAGTTACTCTAAACTCTAGGTCTTGGTCAAGGGCCGTGGTTGGATTAATGGGTTAATCATACCCTACTTGTGACAGTTTCTGATTCAGTTAGTTTTAGCCAACTGCTATGATGACTTCCCATAAATATACTGAGTGATTTCAATAGTAGTTCAACTATGAGGGATGTTAACACTTTCCCTTGGAATCTTGAACATGGTAAGTTCCGTTTGGACATTGTGGAACACCAACATCACATTTGGGGCATCTATAGCCATTTTCAACCATCAGAGAAGCCACTTTGAGCATTTATTTTAAAAATGGGAATACCTTGAACCAAGAATATGGCAAAAAGAAAAAAAAATCACAATCTTGATCACATTATAAGTAAACTCACTCTGAATACTGTATTTAAATTACATGATCCATTGAATTTTCTGCAGTGTTTGTTAAATTATCCTTCATTGAGTTCTCTGAATGTTTACAACTGAAGGCATTGAAAATAGTATGTCAGAAGAAATACTTCTTTTTAAGAGTAGATTACTGAGTTATTTCTTCCTAACACCTCAATTACTGAAATAGGTAACTCATATTTATTGTAAAGTGCTATGCTCTGCATCCATTATCTTGTTTAATCCTGACAACAACCCTCTGAGGTAAGTCATACCATATTTCACAAATAAGAGAAGTCGTGAAATGCTTAGTAATGCTATAAAAACGTTTACTGTGGATTGTGCTTCAGTTCACACAGTGAAAATGTGGCAGAGTTGAGACTAGTCCAGATCAACCTGGTTCTAGGGCCATTGCTAAGCTTCACATACTCACTGAATGGTGGTGGGTTTGGTACAAAGCAGTCATTGAATGCCATTCATATACTTGAAGTTCCACTTAAGTCTTGGATGCTCCAAGCTTCCAGAGCACCTTCATTTCATACAAGAAGAAAAGAATGGAGAAGAAAGCAGACAAAACAGAATAAAACTCTATATCTTGTTTTGTGTCAAGGAGGTGTCTATCTCCTTTGGTAGAAAGAAAATATGTCTTCTAGCCTTTAGAAGTACTGGGGACATTAATGAAGGCACATATTTACTTACACTGTTCATGTCAGACCGCCCTATACTCCCATCCAACCTCATCTCTTGGCATCACTTTACTGGTGGGTGCAACTACCACTGAGAAGCATGAAGAACTTCCATTTCAAACTGCTGTTTGGATAACAAAATGCCTGCTCTTCTTCCTGTGATGCCTTGCCAACAAGTTGGACCTCATGGGGAACTGCTTGTGAAATCCAAAGTTGTAACAGTCAAGGAGACATCCACTCACGGATGATTCTCACAGCCACAGAAAGCGAGTAAGTCAGCTCACCTGACTTGCTTCAATTTCAACCATCTGAGACCTGTATACTTTTAAGACTAAGATTTCAAAGGTTGATTATGGGGAAGCACAGATATTTCAGGATTTTAGTATCTGTGATGAAGACATTTTTCTAAAAATATTATTAGATGAATTGAAAAATGAGTAAAAGTTAATTTAAACAAGGTAGAATTAACAATATACAACTGCACTTTACCTCAACATTCTTTTTTTTTAACATAATAAGGATTCTAATACTTTTCTTTGCTTTATTCCAGCAATGTCCTATAAGTTTCTATTGATTCTATACACTTATTTCATAACTAAGCTCTGTAATGTACCA